>JAQIXS010003283.1:0-18676 GCA_034700785.1 Rossiulus vilnensis
CGGGACTTGATTAAAAGTTCGAGTTAGCGGATTATTCGACTTATAGGAAGTCGAGTTATCGAGGTTCGACTGTAATAATAATAACATTTCGTTCAAGTAAAACGATTATTTGGGTTGACATCAGCACTCACAAATACCTCGTCATATAAAATTTACAAAATAATAAGAGTCAAAGCAATACATCCAAATAGGCCTACTCTGTAATAATTCAGGGTTTCCAGATGACAATTAAATTCGTGAAGCAAGCCGGACGAAGTAATTTTTACAGCGACCCTACACGATCATTACTAATGACAGTATATTTGCGTCATTAGCAATGAGCCGCCGTCGCCGACCATGACACTTGCCTGCCAGGTGGGGGGATCCAAATTTTTTTTTTTGCATGACGTCATTTATGAAAGCGCGCTAAATGTAATGACGGAGTAGTGATTACACGATCATTACTAATGACGCATCGCCGGTCACCCCCCCAGTAATGATGAAATCCAGAATTCACATCATTACTATTGGTTACTTTGAATTACCCAGGTGTTCTGGTTTCGGATAGACTAAAAAGGCCCATTGGGATGTGTTTTGTTTTTTTAACATTTTTGGGCATAGGCCCTATGGTAGGTAGGCTATAGCCTAGATTTCTGTTAATTTATACAGGTTGACAGCGACATCGTAACAATTTCAACCGGATTTCATTAAAACTGATGTCCATTATTCAGTTGAATAAGCTCGAAATAAAACTAAACATTTTATGCAACTGCAAGTTCCAATGTTTGGAGATTTTTCAAGTTTTTGGAGACCACATAACGGTGGTTTTTCAAATTTGTAAATAAACGGGGTATTTTAAAATCATAAACAAATTGATTTATCTCTACATTTACTACAAGCATCTGGTAGAATTTGCTATATTTTCACACCGAAAGAAAAACCCCGAACAAATATATCAAATAGAATTTAAACGCAATGCAACACGAAGCGTTTCAGGTCAAGGATTCTCGTGCCATACGTCATACACACGTAATTGAGACCATGAAATTAGTTTTGCAAATTCAAAGTATGATCTACGAAGATAACTTAATACATGCACAGGTGTTCCTGCGTGGCCTAACTTGTTTAGACTGAATAATGGCCGATTTTACTGGTTGCATTTATTTCATTAGACCAGCATACATTTTCGTTTCCAGTTTACGAATCGTAAAAACTTCAGAAAAGATTCAGGCTAAGGCATACTTAAATCGGTTCCAAAACCCATCTCGGCAAGGCAAACTATTCAAAACAAGCAACATTTACCTGCCAGGTCTGCTTGCGACATCTTCGATTCGAGGATCATCGGCAAGTTGATCCTCAAGTAATTCATCCCCAGAAAGCGGTTCTTTTACTACTTGAAATCCTACATTCAACACTCCCATGAAAATACGCGATCTTTTTCTTGACCTACGACGACATCAAGCAAGCACCTGAACCTGTTATCAAAGAATTTGGTTATCCTGAATAAGTTTTTCACAGAACTTTAGTATATGTACTGCCGAAGAACTTTCACAGAACTTCAGTAGTGACGCTTATAAGGGCTATTCACACACACACCTAACGTATTCATGATGTGCCGCGAAAGTGAGTTTCTGAAAATTTTTCTTTCGTGAAATCTGAATAGTCGACAGACCATATAGTCAATTCACACAAACACGTAACGTACTGTAATCACGCATCCTTATCCGTGAGAAAACGTTGCTTCGTGGAAGTTGAATTGACTCATTCAAAACATGCCCTCATTTCAGCCTTCGGTCAACGTGACGCATCCGTAATGTACCTTGGTGATTTCTTGCCAAGAACATTTTTGGTTTTTATTCGGAGTCTGCATTTTCAGCAGTTTGCAGGTGTCAAACATGAAATTGCAGCTATATCAGTGATAAATCCCTTTTGCTGCGAGTAAAGTGCCTCATTCACGCTCATTGCCAATTACAACCAAGAACATTTTTAAAACGCCGACCACAGTTTCGAACCAAGGTCTCCCGAACGTGAGGCAGAGATGATGGCCTTCCATCGATGTATTTTGCGTTTCGATTTCTCGCAAACGATATGTTTAGGACTCTTTACGGAGGGTATTTTACGGCCGTATTTCGAGTGTCTTCTGGCCAGGAAGCATTATAACACTAGCCGAACTCGAGAATCATGGATACAGTACGAATGTGTGGATTGACATTACTGATGTATTACGAAAGTGGGGGCACATTACGGATACGTCACGTATGCATCACGGTTGCGTGTGCACAGCCCTTAAGTACTTGAAATACTGATAATATTTTGGTTTCTTTTGCAAAAGCCACACCCCTACGAGTCCAAAGCCCTAGAGAAGCACACAAAACGGTTAAAATAAGTTTAACGTCATTTTAATTGTCTGCAATTTACCAAAACGTTTCACGCCTGGCTTGATGTTCGGACGTTTAGAATGAGCGTCTGGATGGCGACTTACAAAAAGAGGGCTTCATCACCGCTTATTTGAAAATCTTGGCCTGATTGAATGTCTTGCCTCCAAAATCGCCAGACCAGGATAGGTACTCGTTGACAATTTTCTTGGTGTCGTCCACGTCGGGGTCAAGTTTCTTCCACGTGTACGACTCGTAGTCGATCGTCCAATCGGGGCTGAGCTGTAAATGAGGATCGATTAGCATGACGCGACACTGACCTTTCGGCAAAAATCCAGAAACGGTAGCAAAGTGAACACCCACCGGGAAAGCCAGCTCATGTCCCCTCCAAAACCAGATGCCGGAAATGGTGCTGGCGTTGTCGGTGCCGAACAGCACCATGCTGCCAAAGGCGTTCTTGCGCATCTTATCGAGCCGCTGAAACATGCCTGATTTCAGAAGATCATAAATCTTAGTAAACGTTACAACTTCTTGTCGAGTGTTTCCGGAACAACACGAGCAAAAAGAATCAGGGTTTGTGGAAAACTTACAAAATCATTTCCCCATATATCCCGACCATTTCACAAGGAAAAAATATAGGATAACAAATTACTTTAAATTTCATTCACTGCTGCGGTGATTATTTTACATTGTCAAAATTACTTTAAAATCAAAATTCCCAACCATTTTTCGGACAAAATGTCAAATTCATTGCAAATTATGTGTTCTGGCACATTTTTCTAAGAAATAGCTGAGGAATATCAAAGTAACGCCGTAGGCTAAATATTTTATACAACAAATAACTTACAATGCGGAGTACTTTCATAAAGATGTCCTCAATTTTCCCTGACAATCCCTGACCACTTCCCTACCCCGAGTTCCCAGGTGCGCATGGACCCTGGGAACGCTCCGCATGCGTTCGGCTCAGATCCACTCACCCGCAATAAGGTTGCAGCTCATGAAAACTTGAGTCAGCTCCTCGGGGTACTTGTACTCGCAGTACCAGATTGAATAATGGTCCTTGTCGAAGTTCTCGTCTTCGTTGGAATAGCAACGCTTGTAGTCGTCCATGTTGAAGGTCCTAAAAGAAACCAAGGCTTGTAACGAGATTTGTCCAACACTGAAAAGAACGAAAGTGTGGTGCGTGGCACTTACCCTTTGGGAAACTGCTCAAAGGGGTCCTTGCTTTTGGGTTCGGCAGCCAAGATGGCTTCGGCTGCGTCCATCTCTTCCTCAGGCTCTGCCGTCGCAGACTTCGCCTCATGCTTCTTCTTGGGCTTCTTCTCCTGCGGGGGTTTCGCACTGCCCTGGGCACTTATCTGGGCGAATTTCGCCTCTAAACCACAAAAGAAACAATGAGCACAGAACCACATAACGAATTTCCCATTTCTCAAAGAAAAAAAAATAGTAAATGTGGCATTTTTTCCGATATGCATATTGCAGCAGTGATTTTTTAAAAATATTTTCAAAATTATTCTAATATGAAAATTCCCTTGCAGTATTACTGAAAGTGTCATTAATTTATGCCAGTGAGATGAAATCATGCGTATCGGCCATTGAAAAAAATCGAAATTAAAAAAAATCCATTACAAACTATGAATTTTGGCCGATATTTCTCTAAGACAAAATTGTCAAGGAATGTCAATTGATGGAACGTTGCGGGGAAAAAAGGATTTTAAAACCGAGATAACACATCATAGAACTTGGCAACATTTCTAACCAACAATTTCTTAGAAACATTCAGAATTAATGGAAAGCTGTAGGGAAAATTTTTGAAAACAGAAATTTTGGATTCTGGAACAAATTTCTGTACAAATTATTAATTAATGGAACGAAGGATCGGTACCTACAGTTTATCTAAAGATCTTAAATGATGAGTTTCTAAAATGACGAAAATATAAGAAATATTGATATAATTTAGCAAAAAATAGGAAATATAGGATGTCTGGGATGCCTGCATGACTTTAGTACAAAGCATGCCCACCAAATCAAAATATTAATCGCACATTATTGCTGAAAATACTAATTGCAGTTGCTATATTTATTTTCCCCAACGTAGAATTGGTCATCTTTTAGGGATCTAGCTTTGGTTTATTATTTCAAAATGGCCGGTCAAAGCACAGATCATTTGAAACTTGTTGCGTTTCGGTCTTAGCTGCATTCCAGTTATTGACACGCAATTTTAAAAACCCGAAACACGTTGGCTCTTCCTCCTTTTCTTCCACACATGCAAGGTTCGCAAGCGTGGCTTTGTTTTAGAGGGTTAACACATTCGAACAGCAGCTGAGGGAGTTGTCCATCAGCGTTAACTCAATTTGAGAAAACAGTGAACGGTACTTGCCATCAAACTGGGACGCTTTCTCGCAAAACTTGAACTCGCCGATCACAGATATCACTTCGGGCTGATTAACCACAGTTGTGAACCACCGGATGACAGCGCAGAATTTCTTGCGACTGCTGGGCTCCAGCACCTTCCAACAAACAAACCCAGTTTAATACAGTTTAAAGTATTTAAAAATGGACGAATTTTAACAGAATCGTGTTCCACATAGGTCTCAGTAATTTTTTGAAGTTCTAACAAATTAATCTTTTGATGTTACTAAAAAATACACAGTAGCATATGACAAAAAAGCAAATACAATGTAAATAGATTAAAAGGTTCAATTATTCATACACGCCAGCTATTTTTCACAGAATAAGTCAAGGATAAAATATTACAAATACGAAGTTTTACCAATTTAATTCACATTTTTCGATACCTTAAAGTATTAATAGTATGCATTACAAATTTATTACAACGAATGGAACATTTAAGATAAAAAGTTTTTTAAACCAAATTATTTATAACTAAGATTTTTTTAGACGTATTAATAATTAGTCAAACATTTTGGAAATAAAATCACAAATCATGGACTTTGGAATAAATTTCTGTACAAATTGCGTATAATTTAAGGAACGCCGCATGCAAAAATATTACAGAAAATGAATTTTTCAGTATCAATTGCTAAAGGAAAGTACCATGGAATTAAAAAATTATTGCATGCCGAACCTTCGGAACGTTTTTAAAACCGACCGCACCTATCACATATATTTACCTAAACACCCGTCTAAATTTCTAATATGCTTAGAAATAATATTAATTAAAGGATCGGAGGGATGTTAACTACAGTTCATCAAGAAATAAGAAAACTCCTTTGATAGCTTCCAAAATAATGAAAATAACGGATATTTTCGCAAAAAATAATTTAACAAACAAAATGGGAAATATATTACCTCAAACATACTTACATGCTCAAAAAGCAGGCGTAAATTGGACATCACCACAATGTCCGCCAGGGTGATTCGCTTGCCGGCCAAATACGTGTGATGCAGAAGATGTTTGTCCAGAACGGATAACGCTTTCAAGATAGCCGCCTTGTGTTCAGCCGTCCTCTAATGGGGATTACGTGGGTTAGTAAATTGGGCTGTCATGGCCAGGACTGGCTAATACGAGATAGAGCAGAGTAAAGTTCCAGACCTTCTCATCCGGCGCCATGATGCTCAGGCACGGGAAAGCCAATGCGCAGGCTGATGGAAGAATTTCATTATCGGCAAAGCTCATCCACTGAATGACCCACGATGGCTGAATTGGACCCTTTCCTAGAAACTTACTGTCACTGACTGCAAATGGTATGAAGCCACAAAAAACGCTAGTTAATCAAAGAGCGTTAGTGAAAAACTTCACTGATATTTTCTTTACAACAACTTGGACTGTGTCACATACTTTAAGTTCGGTAAGCCACTATAAAATTACCGACACAAATTAAGTGAATGACAATTAGCTTTTCCTCCTGTTGGTTGTACAAATAGCAGGTGGATGAGCGAAATGTACTAGATTGAGAGGGTAAAAATTGACAGGTTACTGCCAGTTACATACCAAAATGTGCAATGGCGTTGCTCTCAAAGAAGCAATGCCCATCTTTAGATACGAATGTTGGGACCTATAAGACAAAGGACAGTTGTGATGTGGCTAAAACATTTGTAGCAATGAGAAAATAGCTTTCACTTCTAATGAAATTTGGCACCTTTAAACATCATTGAACCCAAAATTAGTTATGGCAAGTAGGTTGTTATCACAAAAGCACAGTATTGATTATTCATAAGTATTGGAATAATTCATTAATCGGGCATATTTTCTAACCTTATTTATTCGACACAATCGAATGGTGATAATACTGTACTAGCAGATAACAAACTGATACAGTTGAGCTCAGTTATAATGAGCATTAAGAGACCGAACTACATGCTTGTTTTATCTATGAACTCTTTGATCCACCATACATTTAACACCACTCTGTAATTTTTTTGTCAGCAATAGAATAACAAATTCCATGCATAATAAGCACTGATTTACCAACAAACTGGTCACCAAGTGGCGATTTTGCCTAGCTGGAAGTTTAGTTATGTTTAGCAAGGCAAAACTTGCCAATGGTGGCACCTGCAGGTAAAACCAGAACTCAGCTTTCACACTAAGTGGAGACACTGAATAGCAAACCGAGGTTTTGGGAACTTGTAACCCCCGTGAAAGACCGAATCGAAATTGGAAAAACCAAATCTACCGAGGTCATTTGCTCGTTATGACAGAGTTCAACCATATATCAAACAGGATGAACATTTCAATACATGATTTAAGGCACCTAATACAATTATTTTGTCATCTTTTCATCATAATAACACTTCACCAGTACAATGTACACATGAAATGCCATGCCATTCGACGTTGGAATGCTCTTCCAAAGGACAGCTTTAAGTTGCATGAAATTCAATTTTACAATGATGTCGGTGTAGACCCCATTGAGGTGGCAATCACCAAACAATATTGGGTTGATGGATTACACCCCCTACCACGTCGCATATAACTTGCTGCTAATACGGTACTGAGTTGAATTGAATTGGAATCACATACATTGAAGAACCAGGGCATATTAGTCAATCTGCACTATATAAACTAATTACTGCAGAAGAGTGGTAAAGCAGAAATTTCATTTCAAGAAGCTGCAGTTGTTCAGCATTACGCAATGTACATGTTGTTAATAGCTTTGCAGAACTGTTTGTCAATAGGCAGCAGCTCAGCTATTTAAAGTGGTTGCAGAAAACTGAATTGTTTTAATTAGTTCAGAGTATAACTAGCAGCAGTAAAACAGCACAACTGAACTGCATCAGAGCAAAAGTCAAACTGAACAAAAAAGAACAGAATTCTCTTTCAAACATAAAACTCAAGTAAATAATGTGCTCTGCTAAGAGCCAAAGCCTAGCACATGCAACTTCAAAAATATTCTTCCAACAGTACATATGAGATTACATACATTAAAGAACCAGGTCTTAATATTAAATCTGCACTATAACAACTGCAGATGAGTGAAGTAAAGCTGAAATTTCATTTCAAGAAGCTGCAGTTGCTCGGCTTTTGGTTACCCAATTATCCGTGCTAATATCACTGTTGCGTTTAAGGCCCCCAGACGCATGCAGTTTTCAACTGCATCCTTTCAATAAGCCGAAAACGCCTTTGCTCTGCCTCCTTTTCTTCCGCACTTGCAACAAATCCACAAACACGGCTTTGTTTTAGAGGACTGCTCAAAAAGCTAAAGCTGAGAGCCCTAGCTAAATGCACCTAGTTAAATCCCCCAAAAACTTTTGAAAGCCGCCCTAGGGCCAGCTGTCGAATGGGCCAACGTTTATTACCTTGCCGAGTGGAAACTTCTTCAGGAAATATTCCGATTTGTTGGTCTTGCCTAGAACGAAATCCGGGGGCTGGGAGACCACATTGATTCTCTTTCCGCTGAATTGGGCAGCGATGAGTATTTTGTCGGCCCGAAAGTTGTTTGGGTACGTGTACAAAGTCTGCAAACAGTAAATTAAACAAAGTCCATCAAACCCTGAAAATCGATAATCCCATCGACTCCCCCAACCAAAGTTTCCGGATACACGGTCATCGAATTATATAATAGCAGGATCGCGATGGATTACGAAAATGAAGACCCAAAATCGTACTTACTCCCTCGAACGCCATGCTTGCCGGTGAAAGAAAAGAACGAGAGCAGTGATGCAGTTCCAGCACCTAGACCTGGCACCACTCGATTTGACACGCGCGCGTGCAAAACGCAACAAAATATGAAAGAAATGACACTCATGACCCGGTTGGCATCTGCCAGATCGCCATATTTGGACACAAACATTCTGACAAGTGTGATTTTACAAATCATGTGATATGTAGTAACACGTAATAAACTGTCAAACAAAATTTGCAATAACAAATCGACGTTCCAATCGGGTATGCGAATTGCTCAACTGTCTTCTAAAACCAATTTGCCTTGCTGAACGTGTGGATAATAGACTTGCGGAACAATCTTCGTGCTTTGGGGACTCTTTGCCCACACAGGGAATGTTTAAAAGTATGATTATGAATACGTGGCATTTTATAAATCATTAGCGGACCTTACACGATCATTAGCCATGCAAAATTAATAATGGCATTACCAACAATCATAATGGAGATTACTTGCCAGCTATGGACGATTATGATAAATTAGCATCATTACTGGCCAGACTGTTAATACTGGCAATTCCATTTCATTTGACCTTACACGATCATTACTTTCTGCTATTGACGTTATTAATGATCGTGCACGGTCCGCTATGGGAAATTTCTAAACACTTTAATAGTAATCAAGGAAACAAAGTGTTTCACGAGTGAATTTGTATGGGCTTCTTCAGACTGTTTACAAAAAGGGTCGCCCCAACATGGCGGCCGCGCAGCAAACCCGGCTTCACTTGGTGCCGTCCAATAGGGCATCAGGTGGCCCTCTTCCGCCAGCGTTGTTTTTGCCATTGCGCCCCAAGTTCAGCTGTGTAGCTCAATTTCAGGGTAAAGTGCGGAATTAGTCGACAATAAACGCGGCAAAATGGTAAGTTTTCCGTTCCAGAATTTGCATGAACATCGCGAGTAGCCGCAGGCGCGAAGGGCCGACGCTAATCTCGCTTTTCGTTCCGTAAAACGGTCGAAATCGGAGGCCTACGCTGCTCCCGCATTTCCCTTATGGTGGTGCGCGTATGCAGCACCTCGATCTGGATTTCAATTTTCCAGCAATTAAAAAAACTAGGTCAGGCCTTTTCGAGCCGCTTGCTCTCGAAATTAAGCCCCGGAAAACGGTCCTTTATCGATAGCTAATGATCCGGCGCCTGAATGATGGACCAATGACAAGCGAAAAAAAAGCCAGCACAGTCTGAAAATGACGGAAATTATGTTTCGGGGCTTGAGAAGCCAGGCAGGCTAAAAGAATTGGTTCGGTTAAATCGCGTTGTATTTTTTCCGAAAAAACTAACCAAACGGGCGTTAAATTCGCACAATTTCATGTACACGTTCTGAATATCTAATTGCTGGGATATGTGGATAGCTGGGTCAAGGCCTTCCATCAATTCATGCGAGCCTTCATGCAACAAATTCGGGAAAGCATGGAAAATTGCGTTTATCAAAATTTATCTAAATTTTATGACGACACACCCTGTAAAAACTAGGGCTCTTAAGGGGCGTTCCAGTAATACCATAATCATGGTAATACGTTCCATGCTAAAATGCAGTTTTAAGGCGTTTTATGGCATTGCGCTATTTCTGCGGACGGCCGCTAGGGGTCGCTGTCACCATGCTACAAACTTCGACGTCACCATGGCGCCGAATGCGTTATTTGCAAATTGAAAGTTGCTCTATTTGCTGTACTCTTTTATTCCTCCACCCCCAGAAATATACGAATGGTTTTTAGATGCTGCGCCCTGATATTAAATAACATTCCTGTACTTGCATGAGCCGGCTTGCTCCATACCTGGAAAAAAAATTCATATTAAGGAAGTCAGGGAAATCCAATCTATAGAAATCATTATGCTGACGTTCCCTACGATTGATTCACTGGGCATTTTAGTACTCTGAACTGCACATCTAAAGAATTTCCCTTTAATGTACCGATTTTCAGCAGTTTGTTAATTGACAAAAAATCCCAAATTCTGCCCTTTGATGCCATGAATGTAGAGCATGCAATGGTACCATTTGGAATCACAGGGCACATAACGTTTTCTATAAATGTGTCATTACATGTATTGAGAAGGTAACATGCCAAGACATGGCACACTCAGTCCTGCATCTTCCGAATTAGGGAATTCTCCTTGTTTTCGATCATAAGCATTCCTTACATTGGCATATGCCATATTTTGCATTTCAACAAGTCAAGGCAAGCTTTAAAAAACTGGAATACTGATGGCATTACATCTCACGTCTTCAGATTTGTGATTGGTTGTCAACTGATAGCAAACTAACAGGTGGGGATAAGGGGTCAGGGAATAATGGGAGTTCGAGGACGTCCTTCACGGATGGCCTCTTACTGCAGGATGACACCAAAGGGAAATGTGCAACACATGTGTGTCATTCTGGAATCTTCATGCGTACCAAACATTTGTCATCCAGATGGTGCAGATGTAGAACCTTCAGTTTTTGAAATTGTAGGAATAAATTGGCTTTCCATTGCACAAGGGTGTCATTCTGTGTCCTTCTCACGAGATTATTTGCAAATGGCTGTGCATTCCAAGGCCCACAGTTGTAGAGCCACCTAAGTTATTACTACAAGTTTTTAGACAAAAATGTTTAAAATTACATGACAAATGCTTGCTTTTGGTGCAGAAGGTGCAGTACCCCATTGTCAGCAAACATTTGTTAGGGGGCTGCAATCCATCAACCCATGTTATTTTTTTATCGTTCAATTTGATGATCACCATCATCACTGTCAAACCGAGTTTGTTAGCTAGGGGACATCCTTTGGAAAAAGAATTCCTTCTTCAAAAACCTTAGTTACCAGAATGGACGCCTCTCACAACGTTGCATGGCAAGTGCAATTTGGTGATACGGCCATCAATGGTCTGGGGCTATTTTTACCAGGTCCCCGGAGGATACGAGGCTGCCAGCATAAACAACGGTCATTTTTATTATTTATTAAATGCGGAATTTGAAGGATGTGTTGACCATGCCCGCGCTCATTTCCATGGCAACCATGGGGGCTCCCAGCAGAAAAACTGCTGGATATGAGGATGCTGGCTTCAGAGCCATGCCAACGCCCACACCGGCCTCGATCAAGTTAGCAAGCTCCCTTTGAACGTGATAAAGTCCCTCATCCTCAGCACCTCATGTGCGATCGAGTGAGCCAGTGCCTGATCCAGGCATCATGTCCCGTGCACCAGAAGCGAACAGGCATCCCTGTCCCTTCCGCAAATGGGCAAACCTCCATAAATGACCACGGCTGAGCAGCTGCCACTCAGACGACACCACATTGGCTTCCTCCTCCTCGTGCAGGGCCCAAAATAGCACCGCAGGATTTAGAAATAGTTCTGTTTCGGGATTTCTGGCGGGCTTCTTGCGAGCTCTTCCCCCCCAGAAGCGCAGAAAGGCAATCATCCGGAACTTTTAATAGACCGCCGAGGTTGTCTCGCCCCAAAACCCAGTGGCCATCAACTGCCCATCATGGTAGGACTCCGGACCGCAGCGCGAATGTGGTACCCCTGTTGCGTTCTTCGGCCAGTTGCTAATCGGCGTTATTTTTGCTCTTTTCCAGGGGAACGAAAGCTCACTGCCAATGGAGATGGTCTCCAACTGTAAGTCTGGCGTCTATTTCTGCTCTTGAAACGCATTGCAGGGTTGCAGCAGCCTTAAAGCCGATTTCCAGGACAGCGATAGGCCATAAACACATGTTCGCGGAATAGGCCGCCGTTTGCCGATCAGTCTTCTTTGAAGTTATTTCTGGCTGCCCAGTTGTGGGAAAAACGTTGGATGCAAGGGGTTGTTGTTATTTCTGTCAACTTTTTTGAGTTCCCTTTGCAAATTGTAAAAAAAAGTAATTGTCTGAAAAGTTTATTTAATGGAGATCTTGTTCAATTGCGTGAACATGTCGGTGATTTACCGCTAAAGCTCTGAAATGCCGCACATAACGTACTTCGGGGAAAGGGAAATGATCGGGATGAAATCAGGTTGCCTTTTTTAATTAAAGAGCATCAAAGCTCATCATCAATGTTTAAAAGGCCAGTTGCACCATTGTAGGTTAAATGAAAGTTGAAATAATCTGGAATTCAATATAACCATAAGTTAACCACACGTTTGCAACTCAAGATAACCTGTTGCAGCTAGGAATCCTGGGAAAATTGCATTGTATTACAAACCTTAGGTTAGCCCTGCCTATAAGTTGGGTTAACATTCCTCATGGTAAACTGCTAACCTGCTCCAGTCTTTAGAGGTGCAAACACCTTTGTGCAATTTAATTGAAGAGTATCACTAATCAATAAAAAAAGTTAGGAAGTATAGCAATCATCCTTCGCTAGAACATTTTTGATGATGGCCAATGACATTGTCGAAATTTGCCAGATAAATGAATGGTCGTAAAAAACTTGCAAAATTACGGACGAAAGCAGAGTGTGAAATACAGGGGAAAATGTGTTGGGCTTTTTCCACTAGTCGATGCGGACGAAATCAAAAGGCTGGGAAAGCGGTTTCGGAAGCTGGACCTGGACAACTCCGGTGCGCTCAGCATCGATGAGTTCATGTCGCTACCGGAACTACAACAGAACCCCTTAGTGCAACGAGTCATCGACATATTCGACACGGACGGCAACGGTGAAGTGGACTTTAAAGGTAAGCTTACCACCGAAATGAAACCGTCTAATCCAAACACGATTTACGTACCTTGCTCGTACATTCCGCAGAATTCATCCAAGGCGTGTCACAGTTTAGCGTGAAAGGAGACAAGGAATCCAAACTCAGATGTAAGTTAGGGAATTCGTCTTAGCTGGCTGTGCTCGCAGCGCTGACTGTCCAAACCCTTCTCCTCCAGTTGCCTTTAGGATCTACGATATGGACAACGACGGCTTCATCTCCAACGGCGAGCTCTTCCAGGTCCTGAAAATGATGGTAGGCAACAACCTGAAGGACACGCAGCTCCAGCAGATCGTCGACAAAACCATCCTGTTCGCCGACAAGGACGAAGACGGCAAGATATCGTTCGAGGAATTTTGCGCAGTAAGTAGACCCGGCTCCACAGGCGCCGCTTTCGATGCCGCTAGGGGTGCGTAGATGCGTCTGTCCGCTTCAAACTATTTCACCGTTAGTAGCAGTCTAATGCGGGCACCTAGAGTAGTCGTTAACTCGCAACTTGCTGGGATTCGGGCTTTCACGTAGCAAACCCTGGTGTTGCTTGATCTGGGCGCTGGCACTGTTACCTTGTCCATCCCAGAAAGATGTAAATTGTCAGTGGAGGAAAAAAGGGAAATTGCATGACGAGTGCAGTGCAGAATTTAGATGGCTGTTTCAATTCCTGTACAAAATTGTTGAAAAATAATTAATGGAATGAAGAAACGACAACCGAGTCAAATCTTGCAGGAAATGATTCTTGTGTTAAATTCTCCCGGGATTAAAATGATGAGTTAGCGTTAGGAAATCCCCTGACTCTTCGAGAAATCTTCAAAATTACCCCGACTTTGCACCTGAATAGGAAAGTGTTGGACATGTAAACAATTTTTACTTAAAATTCAAAACTTTCACAATTTTTTTTTAATTTAAAAAAACTAGACTCGATTGAATGCCGGTGAAATGTAATTTACGTATTTTCCAATCCATTTCGTTTCTTTTCATATTAACTGAGGAAATTTGTAAGTTTTTCAAATCCGAGGGTTCGAAAAGCACACTAAGCAGTTATGCATTTGTGAAAGAGAAAAAAACCAAAGTTGGCAACTGCATTGAATTCCGAACTGCACTTATCTTGCGTCAGCGTGGGCTGCCCCGACGGCCATTTTTTTGCCGAAAGGAGCGCGTCAGAAATGTCCACGTTGCTGCATACTCGTTTCTCATCTCCGTTTGCCTCATTTTCAGGTGGTTGGCAACACAGACGTTCATAAAAAGATGGTTGTAGATGTATAAATTAACTAGGCGAAAACACCCAAAATGAAAGCCGACGGCAAACGCTCTCATTTCTACCATGTCCGATCGTTTCTCTCCCGCTGCAAAACAAAAATGTCCTCATCACCGAGCCCTCTTTATCTCATCCTTGCATTTATCCCTTCCGCTGTCCCAGGTGGCACAAGGTGCAGGTATCCTCTGTCGAGCCTCCAAAACCGATTTCACTAACGCAAAGCAGTCATCAGCCGCGTCTTCTCGCTAAGATCTGTCCGGCTCGACCGTGTTCGCCAATTTTTCGCGCTCGGACTCCGCTCCTCCACGCACTGGCCGGAAGGCCGCGAGAAGACAGTCCAAAGATACTCAATTGCAGTGCCATACCTTGCTCCTTGGACATCACCGAATATTTTTGTGCTCGGCACGGACGACGTCGAAATCCCCCACTTTGGATCTCCGTTCATTCTTTTTTTTGTGTTATTATTATTATTATTATTTTTGTTGCCGTGCCGCCGAGTCGAGACCGCCGACGCGGCCCACCGAATGGAAACCCCGTGTTCCGAAGCTGCTGTGCAGCTTTGCTCGGACGAAATCTCAAAATAAATTTGCCGTGCAGAGCATGCCTTTACCTCTTTCGTTCTCTGTACATACTTGATTTGGTTGTTCATTTCCTAGCTTTCGCCACCCCGTGTGTTCACTCCTGTTTTGCGCTCTGTGCACGCAGCCGCCTTTCTTTTCTGCTTCGCTCGCAACCGCAGCGCTCCCCTTGCCGTGAAGTCAAGAAATGCCCGAAGAAGCCAGGCAAGCGCTAACCTGGAAGCTGGCATTCCCATTTCCAATGTTTAACGTTTTCATCGAGGCTTTACAAATGTTTTCAATTCATGCAAGCTCTAGAAGCATTTCACGTTTGTCAAACGATGGGATCGCAAAAAGCTATTTAATGTGTCCTTAAGGATATAAGAAATAAATAGGAAGTTTGGAAAAAATAATTTTTTAGTTAAGAGGAGATGACTTTCTAACTTGTCAATAAGTGTTTCTATAAAGGGTGGGTATCAGTGTTAAAGTTAAAGTTAGTGTTGGTTAATTGGGGGTTTTTAACGTTGGCCTATTTCTGCAAGACAACACCCCACCACATATTTTGCGTGAAAGGGGGAATGGGCCCCCCGAGGTATCTTTAATGTGCAGAGAGCAAGGGCATCTATGTGGTATCTCGGTTTAAGCTCACTCGAAGGAGCCGCCAGGGAAGTTACCCATCCAAAAATCCACACAAACCTCGACCGGGAATCGAATCCGCAACCTAGGGTCGAGAGACGAGGGCGTTAACCGCAAGTGTAGAGCAATTCTGGGATTGGTGGTAGACATCTTGTCCTCACCGCCGTGCAATACTGCATTGAAGACGTGCCCCAAATTTATTTCGTTGGGTGTAAATAATTACCGTAATGTTACTTTGTAGGATGAAAGAACTCAAATGTCACCGGAGGTCTATTTTATTCGGTACCCTACAGTCGGCATATTAATGAAATGTGGTGGGGGATCAATCGGATTAACCTATGTTTTAAGCGTTAAGTGAAATTACAAATTTAGAACCGAATAATTTAAGGGTGATTGGGGGGCGAAACGGCCGCGGTAGATTACTGAGGTACTATCCCAGCATTCGCCTGGGAATATCGTGGAAACCGCGAAAACCGCAATTAGGATGGCCTTATAACCAAGAGAGCGCTAGGGGAAAAGGACGAAAGGATCATGGTCGGTTCCAATTTAAAGAGAACATATGCCAACATTTGCCCGAAGTCAACTGTGATTAGCATTTCGAGTTCAATAGGCAGAACATGTCACCAACCCATCTCTGCATCTAGAAGAGACCATTTCAAGGTCATTAAAGGGTATATTGGGTGACGTTCTGCCGGTCAAATAAGAAATGGTGGAAAGTCATCTTATTCACTAAGAACGCAGGGAACTTGTGTAAACGACACTTGCCGTGCATTGAAAACATTGCGCGCCATGGCGAATGCCCCAACCCACCAGTCGAGCACTGGAGAAACGCGAGCGACACCTTGTCCTGCCCCACTCCTGCTACCTAGCGTGTGACGTCAGCCCAACTTACTACTTTTTCCATATATATGCAACGAACTCTTTTTTTGCTGTTGTACCCCAGTTGTTACTCCCCACATTTCTTCACTCATCCATTGCCCGATCACACTCCCCGGCTGGGTGCATGCTATTTTCTATGCGAAACACTAACCAACCTTTGCTTGTTTTTAAACTTACCGTGTACGAATAGGGGATTGAGACGATAGTAGCCGTAGTTTACAGGTTACCGTAGAGAACCCGAACGGCTCGGCGATGCGGCAGTTCCCTCACCTTCTCAACACCCGACAGGGTCTCCGAGCTCATGCGTTGGTTGCTATTATGGCATTGGCCGGTGGAACTACTTCCACCGAGCTGATGCGAGTGTGACTGACTATCTGTAAACAAAGCCAGGATCAAAATTAGACCTCAAAATACGTCAAAAATCTGCTCGACTCCTGTCTAATCGTTAAAGAATCCGAGCTCTGGGGCCTAAATCCAACTTAAACTGATTGTTCCGGGACCTGGACGGGATCCTACCCGCATTGCCAGCCGTTCGTCAACTTACCCCAAAGTGCTCGCAAGTCTGTACATACGCCATGCGGCTCGGGATGACCTACACCCGGAGTACGAGCCGCATGCCCGTATGCAGCCAGTTTTTTCAAAGCCATAACTAGAAAATCCAGGCTGCGAAAGGCGACCCCCCAACTCTGCCGCGCAAACTGGGTACGTTGTGTGCACTCGTGAACCTCCCAACCCCTCCATCCTGTACATATTTGTTAATACTTTAAAGTGAATGCCATTATGTTCAGTGTGCATTGGGTTCGCTTTCCCCGCTACCCCCAAAGGTGGGCATTGGTATTGCATTTTTACTTTAAAAAATCTCATTGGATGCACGGTTTGGTCTAACGTTGTCTGCATGCACACGTGCCTGCGACCATCACTAAACTACGGGATGGCCAAAGAAAGCCAAAAGTTCTGCCTTTTTTTTTTGAAATTTTAATCAACCAAATCTAGAAGCAATCTTCCAGAAGGAAGACAGGACTTGGGTCTGCTCCTATGATGACTGCCCATGTCTCATCCAAGACATCTTAAGAATAGGACATGTCCCATCGTGGAATGCGCAAGCGATACATCCTGACGTTATCTGACATTTTTCTTGGCTTTCAACCCAGTAATCCACAAATGGCTGATGGCTCTTCTTTTCCCCGGTGTTTTCTTTTCTAGTCTATTACTCATCCGCTGAAGTGATCTTTGCATGTTTTTGTGCCTATTTGCCGTGGTTCTTGCATGCTTGGCGGTGGCCCCTGACCACCGCACCGTAGTATTTATTCGCCCCCTCCTCCCCAGCTGCTGCGAGCTGGAATCTTTCTTGGTAATCCGTTTCCTCCCTACTTTTATTTCGCAGAACTTCCAGAAGCAGAACTGCTGGACCTGCTTCTGGCGCAGGTGAGCCAATGACGACGCCTGGCGGACGTTGCACTAACTAAAACTCACGCTAACATCCGTTTTCCGTTTACTAGCACCGCCCTCGAAGCTCTGCAGTCTGCTTTCTAACCTCCATCTTTCTTTAGCTGGTTTGCACCAAAGCTCCCCCATCTGGTTAGCTGCCATTGCAATGATCCTAGTCTTTATATCGGTACCGAGCAAGGAGAACAGAAATCCTATGCAAGTTGCTTTTTGAATCGGCCACATTCCGTAAGACGTTCACGGTATGCTCTAAGCATTTTCCAGAACTGAACAGAAGGACATCCAACCAAAACGTGCTCGGTCATTGTCAGGTGGCCATTTTGAATTTTAGGCGCTGCGTCTATTTAACCCCCACGAACAAACAAATCAAAACTTTGCAATTTTTCCAAACTTTGAAGCTCGCGCAAATACCTTCAATTATAAGTAACAATCTGGTTTCTTACTGTAAAATTCTAAGTCTAAGTCTCATTTTATGATTTCCTGACTCGAACTGATTGGTCACCATATCCCATCATCCATCGCAGTCGGCATAGCACACACTTCGCTTTCACCCGCACTTTGCTCGAAACTATCCCGATTCACTTATAAAATCACTTTATTTTCAATTAAATGTGCTGGATGTGCCATCATTTTTGCGTTTCAAACTTTCCCCACCCTGGTCTTGCATGGCATGTGGTCACTGGCAAATTGTAGACCGAACAAATTTTACTGTCCTATTCGCATAATTTTTGCATTTCTATACTTGAACACCCTGTACATTTTCGGGGGCAAGTATACTACATGTATTTGGCGT
>JAQIXS010003284.1:0-18657 GCA_034700785.1 Rossiulus vilnensis
TACTTCACAACTGCAACAGCTCCAGAAATAGCGTTTCTTGAAGATAAAACGTTTTATTTTCTATGCCGAAAAGGATACTTAAGTAAATACCTGCAATTCGTGCGCAAATTCGAGTGCGGATCTGTCTGAAGGTTTAACTAGGAAACGCATCTGTATTCGATATATTGCGGATATACATGTACGTGCATAGGGTGATATGCGTTGTACGAATTCCACTTCCGCTCTCTTGGCAATTGGCCCCCTTGGATCAATTTTAGTACTACAGAAATGAAATCTAAACAGGTATTATTTCGCCGTTTTCAGATTACAACTTGATCTAAACTTAAGTCTAACCACTTTGTTGGCAATGGGAAGAATCGTAAAACAAAAGAAAAATTATCACGCATCTTTCTGAAATTGCTCTACGAGCTATAAAATCACGCTACTAACATCATTCACAAATTAAAAGGAAAACAGGATGTTCCAGGACATATAGGTTCACTGTTCCTAAATTAGTCAAACAAGGATATTAAATGACAATTGAAAAAACATCTCATAAAATTGTATGAATATACGTTCGAACATTGGCTAAGTAACATGAAAAATAAATGACAAACTTTTATCATTCTTGAATGAATAAGATGTGCGGTAGCATTCGAAGAAACCTTTCAGCGAAATCGAGAATTTCAAGGAAGATTTTGTGTACGTTTAATATATTGGGAAATTAATTAAAGCGAGATTACACGCAAATAAAACTTCCAACTGAAATAATATGAGTGCTTTCAAAATTCTGATCTTCGGAGAAACGTTTTGAAATATGGGCAAATCTCGACCATTAACAATTATTTTTTTTTTTAAATAAATGTGGAAATATAACGGACGAATGGGGGAATTTAAAAGCAAGCAATGCTTTCAAAGAAAACGTCAGCACATTTATAGCGGTAATCACACCGTATGATTGACATGAAATTGTTCCTGTTCAATTCCGATGAGTTAATTATGAGTATGATAGATTGGCAATTTATTTATAGGAATGTTTTATAATTTTCGTTTGCCTTGGTTGCAATATCACTTCTCTCAGCAGCTGTTCACACGTACAAGATAATAAAATCTTGAGATAAGCCATTCACATTTTGTTTGCATTCGTTGCATGCAAAGCATCAGATTAATTTAAATGTATAATTAATTCAGTACTACGTCGTTTCGTGGCATCAACATTATTCGTGTATTTTATAATCGTACCACTGTACAGAGTATACTTAATGAGAAACCGGATGGTGAAATCGTAAATGCAGAATAACGCAAATACACGATGACGGACTGACTAGACCACAAAATAATGCAAATGAGATTCCTCCGCAATGCAGACTTGGTCCCGTTTTAGAGCGAGTAAAGAATGCGAGCCCTGCCAGCAAGTAATTCGTCTTTTTACTGCTCCATGCATGAAATGTGAGCATAAAACGCGAAATCAGATATCCGAAATCGCATGAATTTCGGAAAGCAGGCGTGTTTCATAAATTACTTCTTTTTTGGGGGGAGAAATTTGCACGGAGAACGAACTTCTTGTCACATACAGTAAATCAGTAAAATCACTTCGTGGGGTCTGGCAGGAGTGGATCTTCCATAAATATTCCAAAAACGAGATTCCGTTCAATGCTTCTTTCTTTGGAATTTGCCACTGTGTGGGGTATATTTTATGGATGAGAGGAAGTGTAGACCTACTCATATTTTAAGGGTAATTCTATTTTATTTTGCATTTTCACACTTGACCTTTCAGCTACAAACTACAAAATATACATATTAACTGCTTCCGTTTAAGTACACCCTTAAAGAAGTTTAACTACCATGTCTGCTATTTTCGATGCCGACTTTTTGCATGCAGAACGTCCCAAAAATAACACAGTTTAGAGCTTATTTGCTTCCCTTTCCATGTGCATAACACAAGTACACACGTACATGTATATAAAATACGTTCTTGGATAAATTCGTGGCAGGCACGCATTTGAAAAAAAAAAACATTAAAAATTAACACGGAAAGCCATTTCCGCAGTGCGATTTATGACGTCATTACAGTTTATTTGCCATGCAGCAGAATAAATTTTATTGACAGTCCGTAAAAACTGCGTGCGCAGCAGCAGCACACAAAAAAAAACATCTCAACCTCAGCCTTTGCGGATCCGTGATATTAACGAGCGAAAGATTAAAACCCGAGGCGTCAGTCTCGTGTTTAATCTCCTCGAACTACAGTTTAATTAAAACGAAAACAACACTGCGTAGCGTATAATAAATCCGAGAAGCACTTTCAAAATTAACGTTATTCTTGTAGTATTGCATTGCAAACAAAAATGAAAAAGGAATAAAAACAACATCCAAGGGGCCGAATCCTCAGAACCTGTTATACGATGCTGATTGTTTCAACGAATAAACAATGTTTCAAATTAATTTCTTGTTAAAGCAATTAAAGAATAAATGTTTGAAATGCAAATATTTGCTTATTATTTAATTTTATTTATATATATATAGATTTGTTTTTGTTTTTTTAGTATTATTTAGAGCTCTTGAAAGGTATTCGAAATAAGGGTCGGTAATAGTCTAGAAATGCAAATTTAAACGACAACTAGCTCAAAACCAATTCATTTTTACTATAACTTAATGCGTCAACATTAAAGGTTACAAATGTTTAATTGGTTTGTCCAAAAGCTGAACAATATAAACAGTGCAATGCTTACAACTTAATCAGATGTGTCTGCTACAAAGTAATTTCCAGACTGTTCCCACTGTTTTTTTGCAGTTCTGAAACACCTCCAGTAAAATGTTTTGCAGAATTGTGTGTAGCCTAACTCCCATGGCGAATGTTCTTCCATTTCTTCAATCGTGTGAAATTTACTTTCCATATCGTTGCCGAACACCCACGATCCATCACCTTTTATGATATTTTTCATGCAGTCTTCTGCCACGTCTTCTGGCAGATCAGCAATAAGCAAACCGTGCCACAGGCCAGTCAATAGCTGTTTAAGCAAACAAATGTTGATGAAAACTGTCTGAAGTATGTAATAAGTTGAACTTTTTTTCATGAAATGTTAAAAGGTTACCAACTTCAGAGGTTAGAAGAAAATTCACTATGGGATCCACGTGCCCTCACGTAAAACGTGTTTCAGGCCGGGAAAAACCGGTGGGAGGAATTTTTTCGAAATAGACAGGTCTGATTAAGTTGTAAGTTTACTAATAATTTTGTTTTTGTTCGATTAAGAGGGCTGATTTTAAACCCATTGATTAGGCTTAATAAGTAGTTAAGATTAAAGGTGTGTAATGGGAATGACGTTTGTGGACGTAAAACAAAAGATAAAAATAGGTTGGTTTTCTCTCCGACACAATAATCGCAGAAATTAAAAAACGGTTTCAAAAGATTCTTCTTCACATTTGCTCGATGCGTTGTAAATCAACCGCAGCATGACAATGCAAGAATGGGAAGCAATACGAGTCTTTCTGACTTTTGTATGACATGTACACCCTTTATCTCTGGTAATCGATAGCAACTCGTTCTACGGGGTTCTCCAAGAAATAACATTTTTAACTTCCATTACTCTTCTGATTTTTAATTTCCGAAAATTGTTCCCTGCCCAGTGAAAGTTTCGAAATATGACATGCAAATACTAGGAATGCTATATTATTAAAATAGCTGCAAATTCCATGATTATCAAAACCGTTTTCATGCCATTAAACTTTTTCAAAGACAATAAAAACACAGCATTTCCATATGGTGTACAACAAACGGCTGAAAATCGGTACATTACTGGGGAATTCCCTTGAGTTGAATTTGATGCATTAAAACTGCCCAGTGTAGCAATCACAAGCAAATAATTTCATGCGCGTTGTGTCAATAGTATGGCATTTCCATGACCCACGTTTTAGTTCATGATACCCCCATGACTTCTTCTGCTGGTAGACACCTTAAGCTATGAGAATGCAAATGCAATACTTTGAATTTTCCCTCACTTCTCCAAACCAATCAATATCCCCTGCCTATTCCATGTCTTTCCAATTTCCCTAACAAACTAAGCGATCAACATCAAAACACCAAACACTTTCATCGCCCCAATAACACAATACTTGCATCAGTCAGAACACTAAACACTTTTTCAATTTCCAAACACTTTCATCGCCTTCATCACGTTATTCAGTCGGAATACCAGGCAGCGCGCTCCAGTAACATTTAAACACACCCAAGGTCTAAGCCCCGGACTGCTAACATAAATAGCAGAAGAAGTAAAAAAAAAGAATTTTAACACGAGTGGGTATATAATTAGCCGCAAAAGAGCAACACGAATTTAATCCCCTGCGTGTCAATATTTATGGCCGCAGCGAATGATTGGAGAGCGAATGGGGGTAAACAGCACAGTTTCAATTTAGGGCGCACAAGTGCGAGAGCGCAAGAGTTTAATTAGCTGGCGAATATGAAATTATGAATTTCGAATCGCTTCGTGACGGGTGAGCAACGAAAGAGCAGATCGCGCATTGAAAATGGAAGAGAGATTACGGGTATACTTACTACAGACATGATAGCATTTCCTTAAACATGACTAAGCACTAAAAGGCAATTATTGAAATCTAGAGTGGCTATTACGAGCAGAGACGGAAGGACCAAGAACAGAGAGAGACAAGCAAGCACGGTATATCCAGGGTTCAAGACGCATCCAGCATGCGGAAGAGGAGACGACAGAGAAGAGAGGGAGAGCATGCAACTGTCCCGATTAGATCCGTCGCCGATTTGAGCTCAGCCGGTCGAAAATTGCGTTTGGCGTCTTGGCAAGTGAGCAGAAATGGGGGCGAAGCACGTGCGTTTTCCCGCGGGTGTCCGCATTAGGTCTACTGCAATGCGGTGTTCGGGGAAGAGGATGAGAAAAGGCAGCATCTCGCCAAGGTGCTATCGCCTTCAAGCTTTTTAGCTGTGCCAGGGCGTAGAAGGCCATCTCTGGCGATGGGCGAGTGGACAACTTCAAGGAGGCCGAACCCCTTTCGTGTATCAAACACCCGATACATTTCCATATACAATCCGATACAATCCTGGTGGAAAGATCAGTATATACCGGTACGGTAGATATCAGCAAATATATACTGATATTAGTAAGGAAATTAGTGATATCCCTGAGCATATTGATATCAGTAGTTCCAAAAGCCACTATAATAATGATATCAGTGTAACACTAACCATGCTGATATCAGCAGTTCCAAAAAACACTATACATTTCTAATGATCTCAGTATAATATTACCAATGGTATAGTAAATCCTGAACATCAAATGGTCGGAGTAGTGTAAATGTTGAAATGACCTAATTTCATGTCAACGCTAACATACATGTATAGTGATGTCAGTACTGAATCATAGTGATATCAGCAGAGAATCGCAGACTGATCCTTTCACCAGGGAAGGGCCAGAAACTGTTCTTAATAATCGGAGACGAAACGTTCATATGCAGCTGATTCGCTATTTCAGATAACAGTGTATCACTAACCCCGGTGATATTACCAGTCCCAAAAACCACTAGAATAGTGATATCCTTGAGCATACTGATACCAGTAGTCCCAAAAACCACATTACATTTATAATGATATCAGTATAGAAACATGGTGATATTACCAATGTTATAGTAAATCTTGAACATCATATGGTCGGAGTATTGTAAATGTTCAAATGACCTAATTTCATGTTAACAATAATGTTATAGTGATGTCAGCATAGAATCGCAGACTGATCCTTCCACCAGGGAAGGGCCAGAAACTTCTGAATAGTCGGGAACAGGACATTCATATGCAACTGATTCGCTATTTCAGATTGCGCTAAATCTATCTGGAATGATTGGCACAAAGTTGTCTATATAGGCCTGCTATGGTAACTACAGTTTCCCGATTCTAAATGGGAAAAAATGGTAGGCTACGCTTTTCAGTAGCTTGTTTCAGAGATGTTGTTATCGATGGTCCAGTGGCAATAAAACGCAATAACAAAAATACATTTTTAGGGAAACCAAAAAAAAACGTAGTATTTACTGTTTACTATTTCGAATGCGGCTGATACAGAGCCACATAGTTATAGATACAGTATAAATTACTCTGCGCCTGAGTGAAGACAGTTATGTTTATCATATCTTACGCGTGCTTCAACAGTGACAACTCAAAAAAATGCGATTTTGGAGATATTACCATGGTAGAGATCGGTAAACATTGCTCTATAAATGATCAAAAGTGCATTAACGTAACTTTATCTAACGTAACGTCTGTACATACCGCATCGTTTCAAATAATGCGTTTTCTGAAACATGTTGAAAAATGTTGAAGTCGGATTAAAATTTTTACAAAAGCATGGTCGATGTGTAAAATCAAACAGTACCGGAAAAGGAGAATTTGAGAGAACAAATGGCTAAAATAACAGCCGGGTTACTGTATATCTAAGCGTTATTTAACGTATATTTAAACTGAAAGGCGAAATTGATCCGCGAACAACCAGAATTATCGTGAACTTCTAGTGATTCTCTAGTGATGAATTCAGGTGGCGCTAAACATGAGTAGCATTTCTCACGCTTTCTCTGGCAATTTATTTTAATTAGTCGCATGTTAGGCAAACAAACTCATTATCTGATGACTTGCAATTATTGCATAATTAAAAAATTAGTTCGATAGGGAATTGGAAAATATTTTTTCAACGTTGTACTAATAATTTCCGGGATACGCATCACTTGAAAGCTGACGGGATATCTTTTTAAAAAGTTAATTGGAAACTATTCCAACAGAGCTCGGATTAGGCGTTCTTAATCGAATTTCCGCAATTAGACCGCAGAAATTGTCCCGACTACAACGGTTAAAAAATCACCAGGATTTTTATTATTTTTTAAAACCAGGCAATTTCTGTGTAATCTAAACGTAGAGCAATATTTATCGAAATAAAAATGCATTTCAACTTTTATTTTGGTTGCTTATATTTTATTGACTTTACTGAACGCTTCGTTAACCCAGAACAATCTTGGCAAACAAAAAATACTAAGAATTGTCTGGATATACAGCGTGTAGTAAATAGGTATTTCACCGCAAAAAGCGCTATGCTATCATGAATATAAAAACAATGCTCACAAGGTGGCTTAATTTTAATATGACCTCCCCCCCTCACATTTAATTAAAGATACATCACGCATACATATACATTAACAATAAATACATATATTTATTTCCAAGCAGGATTATACGTTTTTTGGAAAAATTAAAAGAAAAATCTGATCCTTTATGGAAAATGACTTCCGTAAATAGAACACGTAATTTTCAGACGGTTTTAAACGGCCGATGCATCCATGAGAAACGATAAACTTTCGAACTACCTCAAGTAATGCGTTCCTTGATACATTTTAGCACAACTAAATCGCATTAACGTTAAAAAAGTATAGAGACCTTTAAAAAAAACGGGAAGGGAAGATTAAGAGTTAAGGGAATGTCTAGATTTTTCCGGGGTATTTTTAATCATTCCACCAAAATTGGAAAAACCGACCATGTTAGAAAGTTGTTGGATTTTTTTTGTAAACAACTTATTTTAATGTCACTTTACTCATATCGATTATTCACCCCATAACGAATTTATTTAATTTCACTTCACTCGCATCTATCGATTGTACAAGGATGTTCATAAATTATTAACCCCATAACGGATTTATTAAAGCCTGAAATGAGGCGAGTAACTCATAAATCGATTATGGCTGACGCAGTACATGTTAAAAATTAATCCCATATTTCACAGAAACAGCCTCGTGTTCACTGCAACCAAGTCTTAGTCAAATACTCAACAAGCAAAGAAGTACTCCTAAATTTTTTGCTTAAAAAACGTGTTACACAATGTTCCCCTGAAATAAACTACTTAAATTTCCCTGACTTTTCCTGATTTTTGGAAACAAATTTCTTGACTATGAAAAATACGTGTAAAATGGAAACAACTTACACTTACAAATAAATGATATTTTTATTTATTATTTTAAAAGTTAAATCTTAAAATTATTTGAAATATTTTTTTAAAAATTTTCAAATCAGCTCTTTTCTTGAATTGCTTACATGGCATATCTTTGCTGACTAACAGGGTACTGACATCGTGAGTTGAAAGTTCAACGAGCACATCTTTGTTCATTAAAATTCCACTCTCAACTTGGGCATTTTCTAGAGAAATAATCGGAATTAATTCCACAACTGTCCATAGCTCTTTATATTGAGCGTGTTCCTAAAGTGGAAAAATAAAATCATCGTTGATGAAGATCTCCCTGACGAAATTCCCTGATGAATTTGCGTGGAAATTTCAAATCTCCCTGACAATTCCAGGCTTTCCAGATCAGCAGGATCCCTGTTGTAACAGGAAAAATTTATAATTTATCGTCCCCTTTGAAAATTACAATTTGAAAATGTGACCAAAAAAAGCTAAAGTTTTATAAAAAAATTTTAAAAATGTATTTCATTTATCCCGGGGTACATCTCGGAGACTTGGAAGCTGAATGCGTCACCCTTCACCGCACTCCTAAGGCTACGGTTACTATGGATGCTAATTCTTCCGAACAAACAAACGCCTGTTTTCCAATGAGTGTGTTTATATTGGCAGCGACGAACACGTCAGAACATGCACGACGCCGTCAGAACCAGCTGAGCTTCCAAACAAGTTTGATTTTTTCGTGCGACCTGCGTCTGTTTTGGGTGTTTTCGTGCGTGAAATTTCGAGTGATTCGGTTATTTCACCATGGATAACGATAAATTGATAAGTCTTGTGTACGAGAACAGGTGTTTGTGGGATATGAAAGAAAAAAATTATCACAGAGATATTTCTCGGCAAAAGTGGGAGAAAGGTCTTGAAATAACATTTTCAAACTCTCCTTTGTCGTCTCTACTAGAAAATAACCGGTTGACATGCTCTGTTTTTCCACCAATTAACAACAATAACTTCATTAACGGACTTTTAAGAAAGTAAAGGATTTCGGACGTACTCGTCAGAACACATTTTCGTCCGAATTCGCATCCATAGTAACCGTAGCCTAATGCACTTCAAAATTCAGCACGGGCAGAACAGAAACAAAAGCCGATTATCGACAAAGCCGAGGGCGCATTAATTCTTGCGTGCCCAAAGCGCCAAGGTCTGATGCATTTCGTCCCCTCGCCGGCTAGAGACATAATAAATAAATCGATCAAAAGAAAGGCAAATTAGCTCCCACCGGCACGAAGGACAAACGTCAGCGCGAATAACGCAGTTCCGTAATCAACGTCAGAGCCAACTAAATTTAGACCAAACGGATGGCGTCGATAGAATCGTGGGGTGAGGGGAAAAAAGCACCACCGATACCGCGTTTCATTCGGGGCTGGCTTTTTCGATGAAGTTGCGTGCAATTACGGCGTTCTTCGATATCGATTCGACCTTAATTTCCACCGGTGGCCCAGATGTCCTCGCCGCCAGATAAACAGCCTGTGCGGAACAACCCAAATCAAATATTAATCAGCCATTCGGAGTGGTCACGAGATGCTGTCCGAGGTTGAGCGCAACGAACAGATTTCCTACTGCGGGCACGTGTGCTATCAGTGTCACGAGAACATGTTCAACGAAACATTTGCAAAATGGCATGTCGGTGTCAAAGGTTGAGTCAAATGCAAACTCACCATGCAAAAAATACTCGTACTTTATTGCATCAAATACGTATTATGATTGATAAATTTATCATCGCCAATGTAGAATTGGTCTTCCACTGGGGTTTTAGCTTTGGTTTATAATTCCAAGTGTTCCCTTTATTTATATACAAAAAATTCCAAGATTTCCTAACAAAATTATAAATACACGGGATGCACTGCATTTTGAAAATGTAAACCCAAGGAAAAACCCCGGTGGACGATCAATTATACATCAGGGAAAATAATGTTAGCAATTATAATGAGTAAGAATTTGAAGCAAAAATGTACAAGGAGGTTTTTTTTTGTATTTTTACATGCTTTTGGCGCAGCCAAAATATGGAAAATACCGAAAAGCTATATTGATGTTGACAGTGTTCGTACGGACCTGGAAAGTCAGGAAATGTCAGGGGAGAGTAATTTGGCCATGGAAACTCGGGGGAAAAGTTTTTTGCCCATATTAGGGGGATGGTGCTGAAGTCTAATCTTAAGAAAAGTACACACAAGACTCATTACAGTAAATACCATGAGCGTATCATCGTTTTGAAAGGAAATTGAATTATTATAACATTCTATTAAGTGACCAGCATGTAACATTGAGTCAATAAGAACTGTTATACCAAAGTTCTCGAAATCACGAGTGATCATAAAATGTTTTAGAATGTAAATGCCACGCATGATAAAAGTTTGTAAAATGGCTAATTTTCAATTGTGTGTTTGTTTTTATTCAGGCACAATGTAATTTATTAAAGTGTTAGCTGCATTCGAAATAATAAACATTAAATAGTAGGTGTGTTTTTATGCACTTTAGTTAATGCGTGTTATTGCCACTAGGCCTTCGATATTCGTTTGCATTAGATCTAAACCCACTTTAATTAATGCTTAAAATGCCTCTTAATTGCACAAAGGTTTTTATGAAGAACCGTACATGAGGTCATGCAAGTAGATGCTGAACTATTTACTTAACACGCCCAAACGAATTTCGTTTGCAAACATAAGTGCAGTTTTGCGAGCGAGTTTAGTTTACAATTGACAAATTGGTGACGAACAAATATGCACTCCGATGCACATTGTAATGAAATGACATAACCTATAGAGCATGGACTAAGCATTGTTCAAACAGCTTTTCACGGCGCGTCAATTTTACATATTAGCACTATTAGAAATACTTAAAATTCCATTCGAACATGCTCGTAAAAAGTTATCTTATTCTTTCAGTGACCATTCTGACAATTTTATAAACTCCATTCCACATCATTTGGATTAGCAGCTCGAATAGTGTCATAGAGTAAGCATAGGTTCTTGAAACAAGGGTTCCCACCTAAATTAAATTTACGGACACAAATTTCCCTAACTTTAACGAAAATGCTTAGGTAAAATAAACGGAGACAAAATTTACCATTTACTGATATTTTTATATCACAATATCCGATTTCGTAAATTTTACGAATACCGCTTTTTCAAAAACCGGTTACACTAAAAACTATCGTTACAAACATAAAAAGCATACGACCACAAAAGACGCTCTTAAAAAGAATACTGCCAACGAGAATTTCCGATCTCTTCAAATGCAAAATGTTACATCGCATAATTTCTAAAATATTTTTACAACTACGTGTATTTTGAACTATTCTGATAAGTTGCGGGATACGCAAATTCATTTATCCAGGTACACTGAACAAATTTATGTATTCTTTACAGGGGTTTGCTCCAACATATCCCATCACTATCTTCCGCCCGTTCGACAGAAATTTAGGGGCATGCTTAAGTTTAAACTACATATAATAAAATGCAATAAGAATCAAGAAGCATTACAAAATCGCCCGATTTCTAGACAAAACGCATAAGCCGACAAACGCCTTCAAAATAACGCTTAGCTTAGCTGGACAACGCCCCTGAGACATCGCATTCAGGATTCCTCTCTTAAGTGGACTTGCATTACAGAAATGATAATCTCATCGTGTTCCTAATTAAATTGCAGTGATGGCATTGCGGACAAGGAAGGTTATTTGTGGTCCACTCCAAATAAAATCATCATTGGATCAGTGGCAAGGAAGGCTACCAATAAAGGCTCGTCTTTCGTCATGCAGCATAGAACAGCTTAGTTCCCCATACGGATTGAGATAGATACAATATTTGATTTTATAATGTATTGATTAATGCATTGATTTTGAAATGCATTTAATTATGCATATTGTAATGCATTTCTTTTCAGCATGGGATCGTGGTCAATCCCATCCACGATCCCAATAGGGATCTACCAGGTTTTGTCAGTCGAAATTCCCTGACTTTTCTAGGTTTTCCAGATTAACAATTTTAATTTCTCTTGACCTGTAGAGCTCCTCCATCGACCAATAATGGGTGAGAAAAGAGGTTGTCTCTGAATATAAAGACTGTTTTTGATCAGGTGAAGCTAAATAGAAGGAACCTGTCCGCCCTGTTGGGGTTTAGAGGAAATTAACCTACAGACATGGTTACACAGACGAAAAAGTAAGCTAAATTGGCGTGTTCTTTCAATGCGCCTGGATACTGAAATCACGATTCAAGTTAGGAAATCAACTGACTTTGAAAATATTTCCAAATTTCACTGAGGTTTCCGAAGGTTTCCCAGCTCTTGTGGGAACCCAGGATCAAACCCAGCCCTAGTGGGCTGATATGTGGTGATATTATTAAAACATTTAGTGAAATCACTAAGGATACTAATATCAGTAGCCCCAAAAAATATGTCCCTTTATACAGTTCCTTTATACATTGGATAATCAAAGCATAGACTACTTAAAAATAGGTGCAACTGTATTTAGTACAGTAAAAGCTTTTTTAATACATGCAAACCTACACACAGTTAATACCAATTATGTAAAAATCGAAAATAGCTTTTTAATAACTCGATTTTAATAAATTTCAATTTGATCGTGTGACCTTTAAGCAACCCAATACACCTTAACGCTCTTCCCCTTCTTGTTACGACGCTTCGTCAATGTTTATCTGCTGAAGACCTCGGTTAATCCGAGGTTGCTTCACATCTGGTCCACTGTATAGCGCTATCACCACAAAATTATCATAGAGATTTCACTAAGCATACTAATGTCAGTAGCATAGAAGAATCTAGTGATCAGTATAGAATTCATATACTGATTTTTCACCAGGGAGCCCCGACAGACATGCGAACTCTCAGAGCACCGAAATTCACATTTACCTTGCAGCAGCCCACGAATCTCATTCTGCCATCGTCTGAGGAGGACCTCGGAACGCCCCGCTGATGACCAACACCATCGCCAAAGACCTCGCGTGGCTGTTTGCCGACAATCCAGCCTCGAAAGGCTATAAACCGGCAAGGGCGATCGCGCAACAGGTCGATCTTGTTGTCAGAAGAGGATCAGAGCTGGGAAACCAGCAAAAGGAGGAAGCCCCTGGAGAGACCAGGTGAGACGTGGGCGGTCAAGCTCGCTCCAGGTGATCGGATATCTCTGATGGGAATCGAGCTACGATCGGAGGATGTCTGCAGGGTTTTTTGCGCGACTGGGTCACGAGTTCGGAGGAGGAAACCCCTCCGAAGGATGCACCGAGAACGGGTTAACGAACGGATAATGTGCTTCGTAGCAGCGCAAAAAGGAGAGCGTTCTGCTTTCGCGAAGACAATGGCATTGGTGGATCTCCGCGAAGGGATTTTTTGTCGCCGGGTTGGCGACCCAGCCCCACCTTCACGGTTCGGGAGCTCTGAAAAGTGCACCCCGATTGTTTGTCCCCGCAGCCGAAAAGAGAATTCGAGGACCCATTCAACCGCAGTGTCCCTTGGCAGGGGAACAATTAAGCGCCATAAGTGCGAGACGTCGTGAGAGTCGCCTCATCGTTCGTCACAATGACCGACCAAAAGAAAGGCCTGGAATTTGCGCGAATACGTGTACGCGATTAACCGAGATATGAACAAGAAGAAAAAAACTGGAAAGGAAAATTTTGCAGAATGTAATATATTAAAAAATTAAACAATTAAGAGATAGTGTCATAAGATCTGAGGAAATAGTGCGACTTTTATGCACTCCTTTCAAAAATATCGATTAAAGGCATCCAATTTTCTATTTATTCTAAAAGTAAACAAAAGGATTTCACCACGGGTGATAAAGGCAGTTTTAAATGGTTTCTAAGGCAATTTTAAATAAGCTTTCAAAAATAAATTGATTCTCAATAATAAGCTAATTGGAAAATTAATTTTATGACAAATTATTTTTTTCTTAAAACTATAGTCCAATTTCGGGATGCGGCTTACATGCGAGCAAATACGGTAACTACTTCTTTGACAATGGATACACAATTATAGCTAGAAATAAGGCATTTAAATTAAAGAAAAGTACTTTTACACTGTAGATATGATGTGCCTTATACCAAAAATGAATATGGAAAAAGGATATTGCATTACATAATACCAACAATTTTAAATTACATTCCTAATGAGTAAATGAGTAAAAATAAAGTAAATCAAAAAGAAATTACTAATTATTTGTCAGAAATTCACAACAAAACCTTAATAACAAGTCAGTCAACACGGGTGGTTGAAGGATATTGGAAGTAATTGATTGTTTCTAAAAGGAGAAAGGATGGGATGATGCTCTTTGTTATAGTTTCTGACAATGAGCACTGAATGATGCTTGACTTTATAATAGAAATGCATACTGGACTGTATATTGGATGCATATTGGATATCAGGATTGTCAGGATGTTGCTTTTGTATTTTATTCGAGTTGTTATTTTGAAAAACTCGTGATTGTTGAATTGATGTTATATTATAATTTTTATATGGAATGAAATAATGTTTATGTTGAGGATTTATCATGGATTACGAATAAACACGGATGAGAACACGAATTACGAATGGCAAAAAAACGCTATTGATCTTATTGGCATTTAAGTGATTGATGAAGTTATTATCATTATTATTAATCGTCGGGCACGCCAATCGCATCGATCACTTTGGCCAGACATGTTCATTAACCCGCAAGTGCATCTCGCAGCCTCACGGAGCCATCGACGTGAATGATGGCTCGTTACTGCAATATCAGTTGTTCGCAGCACATCAATTGCGCAGTCTGGTAGCGAACATAAGTGGTGCTTTATATTCACGAAAGAACGATGCTCCACGGTGGTTTTTTAAAACAGTAATGTGAAATTCGTGCTTTACGCGTCTCTCGATTCCAAACAAAGGCTGTGCGTCCTCCTTGTTCAAAGCTGGATCAAACATGTTGGAAAATTGTTTATGCATTAAATGTGGATTTATTGGTGGAAAATTGAAGGTAGTACACCAAATGATGCAATATGATCTGCATGTAGGTTTCGTCACGTAATGCTGGTATGAGCCTGTATGAAATTAAATTACTTAAACTTGCATATTTTTTTCTGAAATGATCAGTGTATGATTCCTTATTGATATCGCTATGATTCCCTATTGATATCGCTATGATTCCCTATTGATATCGCCATGATTCCCTATTGATATCGCTATGATTCCCTATTGATATCGCTATGATTCCCTATTGATATCGCTATGATTCCACACTGATATTAGCGTAACATTAGTCATATCACAATGTTTCTATACTGATATCACTATACATATATTTTGGACTACTGATATCAGTACGGTTAGTGATTTCCCTGAATTTTTTTACTAATATCACCACATTTTAGTATATTTGAAGGAACCTTTCTTCTGATTTTTCCACCAGGGATGCCATTTGGTAGGGGTGTGTGACCCTGAAAGGATTCTAAATTGGACAGCAATAATTAAGAAAGACTCTTATTAATGATAAATATCCAGTTTTCATTCACTATAACTCTCGGAGGGCAATTTTTTTGAATATTCCTCTTTTTTCCTAATCGAAGGTGTGCAGTGTTAGATTTTCAATTTATCAATGGATTTTTGTTTATGCAATGTAATCGTATACTGTGGCTTTAGCATGCATTTTCATTAAATGAGTTACTGGAATAAGGAAGTTACGCAGGAAGTTTTATTAAGAGATACATTTCTAAATAATGACACCATACAAACCAGCAATGGTGAAACCTGCATTCCCAACATGAAGGTGAAATGCACATGTAAGTTGTATGAAGTGAAATTAATGACTGGGTTCTGATTCAATTACACTTCGCAATGCAGAGGCTTAGAATTTATTCTAGATATTGTCAAATATTCTTCACTTCAAAAAACATTAAGTATATCGAATTTTGACACGTGGTGCTGGCAGCATCTTGCTTTTGGGTAATTTTCGCCATTACAATGAATTAGATGTTCATATACATGTATCTGTGATGCTTTCTTTGCTCATGAGAATATCAGTTTTAATAAACAGTTTCAAGTTCAATAAAATGAAGGTATTTTTTTGGTAAGTACGCCGGTTTGCGCGAGTGGAAACTGATGATTTGATTTTTTCATTTCCTACTAGATTCAAACAAATAGATAATGCTTGCCGGAAAACATGTCAAAAACTTCTCGACTGGTGTTTGTAGAAATTGTAGTACCATTTTTAAAATTATCAGTTGCAGATGCATACATGTACATGTATCTGTAGCTTTCAGTGATGTTAGTGGTGTTCTCAAGTGCCTCAAAAATGATGTGTCCTATTCTGCTAAAGAAAATAAACATTTGGTCCGACTGAGGAATTTCTGAAACAGCTTATTTTCCAGATAAGCTCCTTAACAGACACTTCACGCATACTGATCTAATAGCGGGACCCGCAAAAAACTTACACTTTTTCTATAATGCGGTTAATTGTCAACATACTGAAGGCAGGTGTGCAATAAAGAAAAAAGCATCCCATCGCATTCTTTCTTTTTTATTTCAATTTATTAACATATATCCGTGTTTATATATCACGTTTCGGTAGCCGGAACAATCCAGTATACTTCAGTGGCAACGTTCACATGAATGCCTCTTTGATATACATGTAAATCTTTAATTGGTGCATTTACACGATGCACCGTTTAAACTGATACATGTACTGATCCTACATCAAATCACTTATGTAGCAGTCTTTGGGGTAGACTATCAAAACGTCGGTTTTTGATCCCCAACCCCTCCCTCTAGGCCATTTAGTCGGAATAGGACACCCCGCCTGTCATGTACAAATGAAGTTAATTTTTTTTGGACAGAAGTAATGTAATTATGTCCTTAACCACAAATAGCACATATCGTAAAGACGACGTTAAATTTGCGGGACAAATCTAATGTCATATTGAATTAATATGTGCCGTTGTATTTCTATGTTAAATGACGTTTAATTTCTATGAAAACTATGCCAAAATTGAAATTAAATGACGTCGAATTGAGAGAATTTGATCTTGAATAAACAGATCTTTAACCCAGAAGAAAAACATTAAAAATGATTTCACTGAGGGACGGTATTGTAAGCCGGTCTCTATATTCGATACAAATTACCCAAAAATGATTAACTTTGTTGTAAATGGGCTGGAATGACGTCTATTAAAACAAAATATCTATAGTTATCTTAATGTACTGTTATGTTAATGTCACAGTTATGGTAATGTACTGTTTAGATAGGTTTTGAAGCCTGAGTGTTCGTTAATTACGATCACTCACTTAACCCTCACTTAAATCTTCAGACATTTTTATGGAAGCCACCTCTGATGGAAAGATCAGCACGAAAATTCATGGTGACATCAGTCCTTATTTACTGCTATTAGTAAAACGTATACTGATAACTGTAGTTCAAAATAAAACACTGTCACTGTCACTATATTGATATCACTAAGCATACTAAAATCATTGGTCTAAAAAACGACTGTCACTATAAACATAGTGATACCTGTACAGAATCTCATACTGATCTTTTCATTAGGGACCTTAGGCTTAGATTCATTAAGAAATGATCCCTAGGCGTAAAGCATCTCTGGTACAATGCATGCCTAAAACTAGTTACCACAGTTTAGAAAAAAAACGCCTCAAGTGAGTTTTATTGGGTGTTCTGAGTGTACGCAATTTCTCGACAAAACTAAACGTTGCTCTCCATGGAATTTTCTAATTTCAGCACTGCATTCAACCGAGAACCGCTGTTTTTGGTATGGGAAACACATCGCATTTTATTTTCATTTATTTTTCGGACAGACTGGATGGCAGTTTAGCGAAAGCGCATTTGCGAAGACCGAAAATGGACAACCGTAAAAATCGTAAAACCACTGATGCGCGGAGGAATCTGACCATGGAGGCTGAATTCAGCAACGACCACGCACAATTTCTGACGGAAAACAACAGCAACCCTATTCTGCGCCATTCTTTGAGATGCGCCCATGCAGAGCCTCATCGTGAAAGCCAAGCGCATCCACGACTGCAGCAAAATGCCACATTCCAGTTGTGAAAAAAAAAAATGGATCGAACTGCAGAAAACAGGGGGTCGTTCACGAAATGCGTCTGGGGCCGGTGTTGCCAGGATTCACTCCGGGGTTGCCATGGTAACGCCCTGGAAGAGTTAAACCCCGCATTGCACACAGCAATGCGGATATTAGTAGGCTTATCCGCGCAAAGGTTTTCTAAACGACGTCATGGGGGGGGACGTGATGAATCCAGGCCGCCCGCTAATCAATAGGGGTGACACGCTAATATTGAGGAAAAATTACTCTCATACTCTCAGGGTGTGTCCTCGACATTTGCGGCATAAGCAGACTGATAGGCGGCGGGAAAAGGTCACGGCAAGCGCAGTTTTTATCCATTCTCTTAATTTACGAAAACAACGTCGTAAAGCCATGTGGTGGGGAAACTGGGAATTAAGCGCTGTAAACACCGAGCGGAATCCCTTCTAACACTCGAGAAAAACGATAACGCCGCACGACGAATTACATTCGAAACAAGCGACAAAACTGACTTGCGTCACAGATGCCGCAAACATCGATTTTGGGACAAATAACCAGCCAGGAAATAAATGCCAATGCATACAGAAGCAGACAAAACATGCTACGTTCAAAATGTCGCCCACCTCCCCCCCCCCCAACACCCAAACATTGCG
>JAQIXS010003285.1:0-18650 GCA_034700785.1 Rossiulus vilnensis
AAAAGATTTGAAATAATTAAATACTGGAAATGCAAAAGTAACAGGCAAAAGATGGTGGCTCCCTTAACGACCCAACTGCAATGCTAAAACGTTTGTCGATCTTATTAAATAACAAAATATCCAATGTTTATAAAAAAAGCATGAAAGGGTGCCCATGAAGACAAATTGTCTATTTTATAGACGATCATGCATAACATTTACAAGAACAAATTATTAGCTACATTTTTGCTTATTGTAGTGTGCAAAAATATAATTATAATTTTTTATACATGTAAATGTGGGACATGCAGGATCGTCCATTAAAATAAACTAAGACAGAACCCTTCATGCGATTTCTACTCACAAAGAGTTTGTTACTAAATTTCGACAAACGACCTTGCAACGTTAGGGAAAGTTGGTTTTGGGAATTGAAAATCCTACCTCATTTTACATTTCATTTCTTTTTTCGTTTGGAAAAATAAACTGTTGAAATTTAATTTTTTGAACATTAGACGTAATACTGGTTAACTAAATTTTGGCAAAAAATCACACATTTATAATACACATGTAATTCTGGAACTTATTTCTGGTGATCATTTCTAAACGCCATCGTTGGAGTCTGGGGATGGCGTATCACTTCAGCTTGAATTCATAGGAAATTTTGTTATTTTTCTCTCCGTTCAGCTGGAGAATGCCATGTTACAAACAGTTGATGAACGGTTAGTAGACTCGAAATACAAGTACACATAATAAGGAAATGGTATGAAAACTGGCACTAAGAATACCTGGTTCTTTATCGATGCCTAAACGTTCAACTTGCGCCAGGTCTTTTAAAACCAGTGACTTTGAAAGTTCGTTGGCACGTGTTATGTAATACTATAAACAAAAATGAATGTGTGTACCGGAAGAACGAAGTGACCGGGCCCTCTTCAACTTTTGAACATATCACAAAGTAACTTTTCCATGGGAGTGTTGCCAATCGTTCGATGAAAGAAAATGGCTTCGATGCGATCTGCTGGCACGTAACGTAACGAAGGAAGCATGAGGAGGAGTCGACCAAATCTGACAAGAAATAATATCGAATCAATTTCGCTCCAATTATACTTACGAAAACTTAATTTCAATCCAAATTAATTAAAAATGGCGTCAATATACACTGCATAGATTATTTCACATTTAATCTTGTAAGTTACATTGAAATGCAGGTACATGTTTAAGAAGGACTCATGATCAAAGACTTATTTTTTTTTTTTGTTCAAACAGTTCATGTTAACAATACTTTAGAATCAAAATCATGTTCTCTCAATTCTCTCTACTAAGTATTTCATCGATTTTAATTTACATGCGATGTTAACTTTAATTTAACAGACAAGGAAGAAAAAAAAAGATTAATAAATAATGTTTTTTTTGACAGTGACTTTTTTAAATTATGTTAAATAATTATACTATACACACCGATCGTTAAAGGTTTCGTCAACATACTGTAATAAATGTTTGCCATTGCAAAATCACAATATTATTGCGAACATATTTACATGAGATCTTAATTTCAACGTTCTAATAATACGTTTATTTGCCTAATAATTGAGAAACTTTAAATCTTCCCTTTATATAACATTTTCTTACACGTTTTGTTGAGAATATTACCAACGCATTTAACGAATATTGTATTTATGCACTAGAACAATTAAATTAAACTAGAGTCGCAGGCGGTTTATGTCGATGAGGTCTCTTCTAAGAATACCAAGTGGTTTTTGGAACGAGAACGCAATGATTAAAATAATTCTACTACCTCACAGGCTGAGTTGGGTGCTGCGTCCTCACGTGCTGCCCGAGCATAACTTGAGCTTGATCTTGGAGATTTTCCACTTGCTGGGGATCCTTCATACCACGAGCGTCTGTAAAAATAAGAATTATAAAAATGTCAAAAGAATGCAGCAAAACGTGCCAAGAATTCAAATCTCATTTACAAGATTGGGACTCTGACCTGCTTTGAAAAGCACAATGGCCTTCATGCAAGCAAATTCTGCCGGATCAACGTTGACGGCTTTGAACCGGCCCATGACTTCTTGCAAAACTCGAATATCGGACAGCACATTGCAGGCCTTGACGGTGTTCACATTCTGAATGTGTTCTGATGTGGAGAACAGCGGACACGTTTCCATTGGCATGCACCACTGGATGGCGCACAGCACGAACAATTCGCTCCAAGCCTCTTCCAAAAGAATCACCTAACGACGAAGGGCGTTATACCAAACAGGCTATCTTTGGTCATTTTGTCAATCCATGATGCCCTTACCTGGTCACGAAAGGGCAAGCTGGCGAATGAAGGCAGATTCTTCGCCCATTTGACGGCCATGAAGAGAAGCCGGGCGGAAGTTTCATAGATGGTTTCCTGCCTGCTGCTGTACATTGCCGTTTCCGGGTAGTTTGGGGTAACCACGGTGGTCGACGCTGGGTGGGGTCGTTCGGGTTCGTCGCTTGTCACATCAATATTATCATCTTCTTGACATGAATGTGAGGGAGAGAGAGAGAAAAATAACAATTTAGAAACGTTTCTTAATGCACATTAATGTATGCTGGAGGAAACGTCGTAAATGACTTGGTAATTTCGGATGTTTATCAGCAGCAAACGATTGTTTTTGTTTTGATTTATTTTGTTTGGCAACGCAGCTAGTTGGGTTTGCTATTCTTTTTCAACAGACTTAAACACTGGAAAAGGATTTCCCAAGGATGCCCACCATGCAACTATTACACATTTTTGCTTCAAATACTTTTTAAAATTGCTAAATGTGTTTTGCCCCCGATGTATAAAGGGTTTCACCTTTGGTTTGTAATTTCAAAATGTCCAATTTATTTATAAATGAGAAAAAAATTAATAAGTTTTGTGGGAAAACGTTATAAAACCCGCTGTGCAAGGTTGCTATGCAAGGAAGCGTTATTTTGGACGGTCGCGAAACAACTTGTTTTTCCACATTTCCTACATTTTGTATACATAAATGGAACTTTTAAAATAATAAAACAAAGCTGAAATCCTGTTTCCATTACATCGAAAAAATGAATTTAGTAGTTATTATAAGTACGTATTTAAAGCATGCTTTTTTATTTAGACTTATTTTCTAATTAATGCCGAGTCAAAAGGGTTCTATCTATCATGAACAAAATTACATGTTTGCTTAAAAAACCTATTATAATTGCTAAAAAAAAGTTTCCGATTGTCTTTTGTTTATAAAAAAATGAAATAAATAAATTTGAAAAGAACAGTATGTGTTTCCCTGCAATGCAACCTCCTTTGGAGGATTTTTTCAAGTTTACAAAAATTTTATTTTGTAAATAAACGAGACATTCAAATTATTAGAAAAAACGCAGATAAAAAACGCAATTAGAACAAATATCTGAAGGGAAAATGTGTACTTTTTTCCTGGTGGACATCCTTTTTGGTAGGGCTTAATGTAGATATTTGGAATTGTATTGAGTCTGTTAAGAAATGAGGCATTTGATGCTAGTATCTATGATTCGTTTTTTCCAGAGTCGTTTTCGAGATGTCAAAATATCTTAAATGTCATAATCCTTCCCATGAAACGCCAGCCAAAACTAATCATCCAGATGAAAAGGGTATATAATTCTAAACAAAAGACGTGATAGTCAGTGAAAATACTTTTATAAATGACAGCTTGTATTGGAAACAAGCTAAAACAGTCTACAATTTCGCTAATGCTTAATTGGATTGGGCCCTTGGATCGATTTTTAGTTGCTCCGCCCTTTTATTGATCAGCATTCAAGAATCACGGTTGGCCTAGCTACGAAAATGCACAAAGGGGGAAGGTTTAAACAACTAGCCGCCATTTCTCTCCATAATATAACGCCATCAAAAATGTGAACATCAGAGATTGGTCGCTTTCAGATATACGAGGCACAGTCTACATCATGTGGGGCGGGTTTTGATACTGGGCTTGGTCAACATATACGACGAACTGTCCAGGCTAGTATGCATTTGTAAGCCTATATTTTTGAACGACATACACGTATTTGGAAGGAAATTCGCGTGTTGTTAAGTTGGAAATTTCTGTCTTTCCCAGATGAAATCGTAGCGGTGGCGGATCATATTGCCACTACAAAAAATTGTCGGTAAAGGTAACCTGTGCTATAGTTAAAGTTCAAGAAAAATAAACAGTTTGTGTGAAAAATACTGATAATAATTTGAATAACTACAATTATTTTGGCCACTGACATTTCTCTATAGAGAATTACCGTCAGAACATTAACTAAACTTGACAAAAAAACCTACCTACATTGAAGGTTCAAATAAGGGAGAATTTAAGATTTCTTACACCCATAAGAACACGCGCGGACACAAAATTAATCATTAATGGAGGATAAAGGTTGAGACAAAATGATGCCCAGTATGCAAAAAAATTCCTCTAACATTTTTGCTTTAAGGTTGCTTCAATTTGCAACAATTTTTTTTTCTATAATGTAGAAATGGTCGTTAACCAAGGTTTCAGGTTTTGCTTTGTTCAGGGTTTCAGATTTTCATATTTGACCTATACATGTACGTAACCTACGAAACAAGGGCTTTCCTATATGGAAACTTTGCATAACGTTTTTTTTTCAGATTTCTTAAATTTAATTTACAAATAAACGGGGCACATAGGGCACATTCTATATTTCTATCAACTGTAAATTTGGGAAAATAAATTTATCAGTTACATGTATTATAAGAATATGAAGCAAAAAATATGGGAGTAATTTTTTTGCATGGTGTACATGCTTAAGCCCAGCCTTAACATTTAGCTGGGATTAACACATTAAGATGTTCGTAAATTTCCTATAAATTACAGTTTGTGTTTTCAATATTGAATCTGCCGTTAAGGCTTATCTACGAGTCCTCACATTTCTAAAATGTCAAAACCAGTCTTCAATTTTTGTAAGCTGACTTACCATCATCCGGTTCCAGTTTGGCGCAGCTTTCGGCCGTCATGAGTCCGGCCATGAATCGATGCGTGGGCGGAGGGACGAATACCCCCACGGCCACCGTGGACGAACTGGCTTCACGGAAGGCGCGGTCATTCTCCATTTCTGCGAGTGTTTCCGGTCTGATGGTGGCCGTGTTCCGGGGTTGTCGTTCATTCTGGACCGCTGCATGCCCGAACAGGCAAACAATAAGTTGAAATAAAAATTAAACATTCAGATATCTGCATACATCATCATCAACAACTTGGAAAAACAGAACTAGCATAATTATTTAGTTGTCATTTCGCGCGATATATCGAATTGAATTATTTAATTCTTCCCGTCTAATAACAGACTGCACGCATGAATTAGTCGGAATTTACTTAACAAACAATGCTTTGATGTTCATTGTAGATAACCAACATTATAAACCAAACTACGCTACATATTGCAGGCAATAGAAAGGGTCACCATCCCAAAAATAATTTATGTAAAATAACGAAAACTAGGTTTCCTATTTGACAATTGAAGCATGTACACTTGCGAGCAAAGTATAACTGGCCAACCGAAAGATACTAGAAATGCATTTAATTCGTCAAGTAGATATCTAAGTTTGAAACGCGCCGAATTAAAAATGTGCCTAATTCCATTAAAATTCTCCATAAATTTCTCAGGTGAAAAGCCTTAAAACAACGGTAAGCCATTTGAATTATTTCCTTTACCCCTGTCACTATAAAAAGAATTTCTGTAGGGAATACGATGTATTGAGATTAAGAAGTTGCAAGCATAGTGATCTGCTTAATTTGTTCGAAGCAATACACATTTTCTGTACAGCTGGTGTGAATTTATGACATCGCATTTTCAGTTCACCTAAGAAATTCAAAAGGAATTTTAGTTTATTTAGGTGTATTTAAAAATGCTTTAAATTGTTCACAAAATAAACTATTTCAATTTTGAATTGGATATCTACATTCTGAAAAAGTGCAGTTATTAAATAAGACGTACATGTATAGGTGAGCCAGTTTCTTTGCTCGCAAGTGTACTTTTCAAACGTTTGTCTCCAGGATCACGTTTCCTTGATAAAAAAATGAGGAAACGGGAATTGTTTAGACCTCGCCATTTGGGCAGATTAGGTTTAAATCTTCGCTGCTAAAAATAATTTACACACGCAAGAGGAATTTTCGTGGATTCTTCACTTAAAACGTACTATTTTGAATTTAATTTCGTGTGTGCTTCAAGCTTACTCTAATGTTCCAGCGTAATCCTTAAACATTAACAAGGTATCCGGGCACTGATTTAATACTTCAAGAAGTTATTTTGTAAATGACAGTCACGGAACGGAGAATTTATCAAATTAATCCATGGTTGGCTGATGTCAATTTAATATGCTTTAAATATTGATGTCTACGAGCATAATGGTTTCCAGCAAGTATTAACTAAATGCTATTAAGAAATGTAAAAATAAATTTAAGCTAACAATTTGAGATATGCTTCGTTCCTCAACAAAACTTGCAAATAATTAAATTCTCCAGGGTATTCCAGGGGTCTAGACAAGCACTATCAACAAAATGTCCGTGTCTATGCAAGTATATTGTAAGAAGAAGCCACTACAAATTAGCAAAGCACGTGTTTCAAAGCAAAATCATTGCTAAGATTTGATTCACAAGGCATCAGTTTCAATTTTATATCATATGTCATTATAATGTGCTAGTGCTCAAAGAGCAAATAAATGATGTCCACCTTGAGTTGAAACGGAGAAAAATTAACAGAATAACATTATTGCAAGTTTTTCTCTCAGCCCTTGGTTAAAAGAATGTGCAGGGATTTATTTATAAAACCAAAGTCTAAATAATGTATATTACAGGACAAAACTTTATTCGACGCTACAAACGAGCAAATTAGCACACAATTTGTTAAATGCATAATTCTGGTATTTAGCTAAATCAAACGATAAAGAACTTTGCTAAAGCGCTGCGCATGCATTATGAAAAGGCTTACAGACTCCAGCACATTTTAATCAACATGCAAACTCAGCGTGTAATGCTGTCATTTTGTATGTTAATTTATGCAGATTTTATGGCAAAGCCAAGCCGCTTTCCACTTTTCCCATCTGTTATTAAAACTTCACGAGAAAACTGAGCGCAAAAGCGCAAGTTAAGAGAAACAAAACAGGTCGTTAACAACGTCAAAGAATTCAGCCAGTCAGCAAAGGATGTGTGCAGTTAATAATGGGCGAATGAAAACGTTGAAGCACCTAAATGCAATTCTCTTTCACTATAAAATTTTTTTTTTCTTCTCTGGGCCCGCTATTATTCGATGCATTTTTCTTCGCGCAAGTGACAACAATTTAATTTTCACGACTTGCTTGTTTTCGTTCGCCTTCATGCAACTCTATTAACAACCCTTCCCAATCTTCCTTTGGCATCCTAATTGCCGAAGCCTTGTCTTCCACTCGGTGATTTATAGTTCCAGACTGACAACCAACTTTTGGCTATATGCACATACATGTATATAGCCATTTAAACACGCTCAAAAGACCAAGAGCGGATATGCAAATTCCAATTTCCAAAAAACAACTCCATTTTAAGGCTAAATTGTTTGCTCAGAATTCTCAATGAAAAAAATTCGACGATAGAATGGATAAACTTGTAAAGAACCCAACACGGGGCTAAAAATGACAATGTTTTCTATAGTTTGAGATGCTATCAATGCATATTTGAAGGTCGTTGTTATTGATAGGCGATAACAATGCAAATAATGCATCGACACCTGCGATAACGAAAAACGATGATTTGACCAAATGTTATATAAGGGATTATTCGTTGTTTAATAAAACTGCAACTATGATCAGTTTTACCAAATGCCTGAATCCAGTTAAAATATATTTTTGATCAGAATAATCCAACATCCATACGTTTTCTAATTTGTTTATATAAATGCAATGATACATTGTCATGTCATCAATCGCACCATTAATCGTTCAATTAAATACACGATTATTAATTACTCACAATTAGCAATGACACTGAAATCATTAATTGTAACATTTTTAATCTCCAAATTGATTGCGCCAGCGTTCAACGTAAATTGCAAGTAAAATCTCCATGGAGCTGTTAAGCATGGAAGGTAAACTAGCAGACAGCAGAGCACTTATCTAATTTAATTGAACACATCTGCAATGCGCATATCGTGTTAAAGCTTAATCAAAATCGAGAACGCTTTTGAATTGATTACACTACCCCGATTTTATTGTTTGCTGACACTATAAAGCGTGCAAACATTTTAGGATAAATAATAAATATTATCTGGAAATGTTGAAGCTACGAATCAGGTTAACTCATGATTTTTGTTTGATAAGCAGCAACAAGTTAAGGGGATTGGATTAGAATTTGCACATTCTTACATATTCGGTGTGTATGGACTTGTCAGTGATATCAGGTATCCTATAGAACCGAGCTCAAGAAATTCATTGCAGCGAGGAATTTTATCTGGGTGGAGAGAGTGAACAGGTGGGCGGTGTGAGTAACGACTCTGCTGCGCCTTAACTTTAAATTTGCATTTTATCCTCATATATATCTAGCAACTCTAACGAAGTGAAAATTAATTAGAGGCTAATCCTTTCTATTCGTGTTTTAGCATGGAAGTGGAAAGATTCGCCGTTTATTTTATGGGCAACGTTTGGATGTGTTGGGAGCTGCGTGCACAATCTTTCGCTATATAAGAAACAGCCGAATAAAAAACCGTGTCCTATAAATGAATTTTCGTTCTAATGGATATCTTATTGAATATACCGCTTGCACATCATACGCGATTAACCCGTGCGATTCGCCAGAAAACCCCTGGGCCCCACGTACATGCTTGTAAAAAGCGGCAAAAAAGTTAAGTAATTTTATCTCATCTATCCTTCTGCTTAATTGCGCATACAGTTTCTTCAGGCGAATTCCTTATTTAAAAACGAGTCGAAAGCAAAACCACCTCGGTTAACTGATGAGGGATTTCGGCAATATTTCTTTTTTCCAACAAACAAGCTTGATTTTGTGTACTGCGTATTAAGCCATCGATTTCGGGTTTTTTTTTTCTTAAATGGAAAATTGCGCTTAACTAGATCAAGCACCCGCAATATGAGCGCGGGATTAAGGGAATGTGGAGGGGCGTTCCAACTAGAAATAGATGCCTTCACATGCTTTAGGGAAGGATACAGTTTGCATTTAGTATTTGCTGGTTACAACTAAATTACGTTAACAGTTAAATAAATTCTAGTTTTTCGCCGCCAAAATAAAACATCCGACAAACGACTAAAAATTAAAACATTTAGAGACAGACACAAGCACAAACAGCATGTTTCCAATAATCTTAACTTTTCTAATGATGTCGCTATAAACAAAAACAGAATTTAAGATAACCAAACCGATATCTACACGGTAATGATTGAATACATACCAGTGGATTTAGGATTTAGAAGTTAAGTAATTTTATCTTATTCATCCTTCTGAATGGTCGAATTCATAGTGAAATAAATTAAGCATTTTGCTGCCTTGATTATTTTGCGATGTTTTACTTTAAATAATTTATTTCAAAAATTAGTTAAACAAAGGAATGTTAATCTATCTTATTTGTTTTATTAATTTTCGTATTGTTTTTATCTATACCTTCATTTCTTAATAGCAAATCAACTTCTATGAGCGCTTATTTATGTACTCTTTATAAAATTTCTTAAAAATGATGAATTTTCCGCTTGCTATTTTCCAGATTTGTTAAAGAGTGTGAAGAGCTGACTGCCAACAATACAAAGAATTTTAACGCTAAATTTGCAAACTTTCACACGCATATTTAAAAACCTAAACTCTGCATTATTTCAAGTGATTAGAGTTAAATTATTTGTGTTAATATTCCCACATACATGTATATGGACATTAATCTGATTTGTAGATAAACCAAGTTGGCGACCGAGAAGACGTAGGAGGACGCTTTGGAGATCTAAGCAGCTACATCTCCTTGGCAGCCAACTTGGTAAGGATGAGAAGAAATGACATTCAATACATACACCCCGCACTTAGAACATGCTTTACTGACAACTAAGTTTAGATGCATTTTCGGAATCGAAAAATCGCGATGAAACTCTGAGCCGCCAATAAATATAAATCTCAATAGATTGATGCGACACTATAATCTTTCAGAAATTTGAATAAAACATTTTTTCCGCTTAGGGAAATGCCGCATTTTTCAGCAACGCGCGTGAAAAATCGTATTTTTATCTGCTTGAGAATAAGGGCCTATCAGAGTGCGTAGAGTGAATTATAGTTGTTCGAGAGAAGGCTAGAGCCGATCGGGGCTAAAACCATTGATTCTGAGGTCATTTGCTAAAAGGACAGACAAATCTCCAAGGTAAAAACCGATGACAAATGGACGACTTCTACGTTGAAAAACAAAGCCGCCATTTGTCATTGAAAGCCATTATTTATTCGTACTTTTCAAAGCTCACCGTTTACGTTATATATTTACGTTACGTCGCAATTCTAAACTTCGTTCGGCAAAAAATTGTATTTGAAAGCGGGTCAACATGCATTTCGGGAAAATGACAATATAAAAATAAACGTAGCTAACGTACGAAGCAACTTGAAAAGTACGAAGTACTTGAAAAGTCGTAAATATTGGATTCAAGTTCGTTTCTAGTTTATTAAGTTAAGCCAGATGCAACTACCAGAAACTACCAGCAACTACCAGTACCAGCCTGACATTTGGAATTATAAAACAAATTAACTTACCATCTTTATTCATGCCCATCTGAAGACACTTCTTCAATCGACAAGCCTGGCACTGATTGCGATGAGCTTTGTCCACGATGCAACTACCAGTACCAGCCTGACATCTGGAATTATAAAACAAATTCTTGTTATTTCCTATTTGAAAGAGGCAATACTCGCATACATACACAAACTTAGTAGCTGGATTCTCGAATGTCTGAAAGACTAAAAACACACGACTGACTTGAACGAGGAGTTAAAACATTAAATTAGGCCGGGTCAATACAATTAAGAGATTTCATGATTATTTTACTCGGATGTCGCAAAATTCCAGAGCTACTCATTCCCTTGTTAAAACTAAGTATGTCATTACTCTCATTGCAGCATACAAGTAATAGCCTTCACCTCACCATCAGGCAATCATGCAAGACAGAAGAGCATTGCATGTTTGCCTTTTCTGCTGAAACGCACAAAAATGATCTTAGCGTTTCCCATAAAAATCATTCTCAAATTAATCACATAATCATAGCCTACTTGTCTCACAAGTGCTCGGCGTTGACGAACTCCTGCTGCGACACTCACACGAAAGGCTTAGACCCGGCGTATTTAAATAGAGCAAACATGTATTTCAAACGCTAGCTATGGATATTCATTAAATTTTAAAAATAATGGATGAAATTGTCTTAAGATTTCACGTAGTTACTATATTTCCAAGCCATTAAGGTATTACCACACATGAGGTATTAATTTGAATTATTATTGACATATAAGTCTATTAAGAATCACTGTCCATATTTACTCGTGACCAATGCATCGCGCATCGGTGTGAAATTCGCTTTAAAAAGTTTTTTATATGAGTGCTAAGCGTACTTTATTCATAAATATGCACATGTAGGCTATAGCTCATTTTATATTTCAATGATTTCATATGAAATGAACCTATAAGAACCCTAAGGGAATATGATAGAAACCATTCATAACCCCTTTTTTGCTCGTTGTTTTCAGTTAAAAATGCTCAGAATTCGATATTGAAATGACACGTATTTATGCGCAGTCATGCCCTCGGACAGACGGTGTGCGCCAAACACGTACAGTTCGTAGGGTTAATTGGTGACAATTTGTGCCGCGCACGTGCGCATTCACAGCCTGATTTGCATACACGCTCTAGTGCCTTTAACTAATAACATGGGCAGTGCACCCATCAGAGTGTCTACTCATTAAAAAGAGGACAGAGTCAGACACCCACGCACTCTACTCATTAGATAAAGAGTTCTCCGAGGGCATCTAATTCTGATCCGTAAATAGGCTTAAAAAGTGACTAGGTCCGCAATATAGACTGCTCTACAGTGTGAAAGGGTGACTGCGCAGTGATCCAAACTCAAACCGGTGTTCTGATATCATAACAGGAAAACCTTTTGACTGGACAACAATCGCTCGGGAAATAGAAGCGAAATAATGATGGATAGTTAATGTAATTTGCGCACGATTAAACCCCTGTCCATGTTATTACATGTTAAAAGAAATTTGACACGTTAGTAATACCCACGTTAATACTAATAATAATAAAATAATAATAATAATAACCCAATGCAAAAAAATGTCAATTCGCACATTTTTGCTTCAATTAGTTTTTAGGAATTCAAAATTTAGATTCCCAAGTGTAGAATTTATTATAGCAAATTAATAAACAGAAAAAGTTCAGAATCCGACCACCGGTAACGGAGTTTTTCCCACAATGAAACCTAAGAAGATGGGCATCGGAGGTTGCATAACGAATTTTGTAAATGTTTTTCAAATTATAAAAAATGTACCAGAGGCACGTGAACGATAATAAATATTTAAAGCAAAAATGTTTTTTATTTAATTTTTTTCATTTGAATAGTGGGTATTCTATTGGGTCGAACCAAATTAGACTGCAAGATCAAAGTGGTTCTGCATAAACAATTAAATGTGTGGATAAAGGACGACGATCTGACAACATGTTTATTATTTGTATTATTTTCTCGCACAAATTCTGCAAGAACATGGCATGATCTTGCGATCATTGCGATATTTCGCCATGGCGTTAAGATGAGCTACTCGGATTTTGAAACGTCACCACCTCATGCGAAAAAAAAAGCCATCACATCAGTAAATTCTAAATCCAGTAAACGCCTGCGAATCATTTCTTTTCTTACATCACATTTCCTATAGGTATCAACCGACGGGCATATTTGTGGAACGGCCAAATAAAATATGTGCCACTCTAAATAAAACGGGTCCACACCTTCGATATGGAATTATTGTCATGATAAAATTCGTCAAATGACAAAATTTAATAACAAATTGCTCTATGATAATTAGTTAATTTTGTATGATTTTTTATATTGCTATTTTTACGTAGATTCGTCACTGAACACGTTTGCACTTTTATTACCATACATTATCCAGAACCATGACTCGACGTTAAATTTAATTACAACACATCATGACACATACACGTAAATATACCCTTAACTCATTTTTCTCTATTAACTTCATTAATTGATATAATTTACTAAATCTAGGATTGAAGATGTGCGCCCATTACATTTAGAGTGTCCCATACTGTGTAACACATTTCGAAATTTTTTGCGCGAGATCAAGATTAATCAAACTAGTTGGTTTAGAATATTTTTGTATGGTGGCAATTATTGAATCTGGCCTATGGAATAATCTTCCAGTTAAATTCATACTCTCGGTAGTCATAAGCCCCATGACGTCATTTGTGGCCGGCCCTTTGATGTGACATTAACGTACTGTATTAGCAGCAAATAAGCGGCCACATCCGGGCATATTTTTAACAGTTTAGGGCAATTCATTTTCTGACCGATCAGCATTCTTAATTTTGATTTCGTGTAAGCAGTTTTTTTTTGGAATTGCCGTAAATCTCTCAGTCCAGATATGCCCGTGTGTGGTTACCTATTGGGTGTTTTTAGAAGCATGATTCCATGAACCGGCACTGTACCTGTAAATCAACTTTCTTCGAACGCTTCGCTTGAAGAATCCGCTGCATCCGTTGCAAGCAAGGATGCCGTAGTGCTTGCCGCTGGATGTGTCTCCGCACACGACGCACGTGAGGCCGGGAGAAGGGCGCTTGGGGGGCGACGGCCCATTGGCCGAGGAGGTGCAGTGGAGGGAACCGGAAGCGGCGGAGATGGTGTGGTGGGCCCCGGGCGAGCGGTCGGCGTACTGGAGCAGGGACTGCGAAGATGGCGACGGTGTGCGGTGGAGGCTGAGGGGGGTGGCCGAAGAGAGGCACAGAGGATTCGGGGACGACAGATGGGAAGGATGCGGAATGGGGGAGGAGGAGGGGGACGACGAACGGGAGGAATCTGTTGAAGAGACCAGAAAAATAAAATAATTAACACGGGAATTTATGGGAAGTTCGGTCAAACTGTGAGCCAATGTCGCAGGCTCATATGGCCTATTTCCAGTTTTCAATAACGAAATATGGAAAACGTTTGATTTCACTTCCGGATTTTTATTATTTCTATAAGAACTTTTTCAATTAAATAAACGAAAAAATTTAAAAAATAAGTGATTGGACAAATTGTTAAAATTTCTTGAAACATGCATATCTCTTCTTTTTCTCGACGTTGATGGTATTTGCCATTACATTGAGAATGAAATAACAAAATACAATTTAAACAAAAATAATTACTTTTTTTTCTTCACTGCTCCATTTTTAACTAGTTTTTGCATAATTAACTTATATTTCATCAACTATTGTTTAGTTCCAATATAGTCAGCATTGCCCAGACATAACCAAAAATATCCAACTGAATAGATTAGGATAAAACTATGCGCTTTGGCAGCAAAACATTGATTAAAAATAAAATTATTTGCACATCTGGAATAACAACGAACGTAAAATTATCTCAGATGTCCATTCAACTTTAAAATAGCAATCCATGTGCTTTGCGGCACCTTAATATCTCGAATGCTTGTTTTTTCTATTATTTCATATGAAATGTTTGGAAAATTGTTTATTTTCTATCATTACAGGTAATTTAACAAAATCATTCTGCATCTTATTACACCTTATGCGTACCAAAATAGGCATTGCACCCATAATAGACATCTTTAAAACTAATTTGATACTATACATTCAAATAAATTTAAATACATTCCCAATATACGAGCCCAAAATTTGTTCTGAATTTGACGAACCTAACGTAAACATCAACTCTTATATCGTTATAGTCCTCAGATATAAAGCAACACTGTACGCCTACATGAATTTATCTCAAAACTAATATTTACACGCATAGCTTATTCCAGTCGATGGAAACTCCATTACATTTTGAATTTCATTCGCTGATCTCGATGACATTTCAATTCATGTCGACGAAAACTGAAACCTATATTAAACAGTGTTACGAATAGCGACTCCTCATGAATTAAACAGCAGGCGCAGAAGACAATGCCTACGAAACAAATAAAAGGGATGTACATAGAGACGGGAATCTATTTTAGATACAGAAGTGCAACTCGTGATATTTTGTTAGTCAGCACATATACAGCACACGGTGAAAGCTAAGTCCTCGCATCGCATTCAGTATTCAACTTACGGCTCTGCCACACCGTCACTGCATGGGTTTCGCATCTCCCCTATAAATGACTCTTGAAGATGAATTGGATTCGCATAAACGAAAGTTAACAACGTGAAACACCTGCGGCCCCACTACTTGACTCGAATGCCAGAAGCGCGAAACCGTTGCTTTTTTATTTTCCAAAATCTTTTATATGTATTTCGCCAATCCCTTCGCCCCAGCGTCCCAATTCAATTCTCATCTCGTCTCCAGCCCATGCAGCCTAAAACCATTCTTTCTCTTTCCTAAATCCATGCAAACTGCATCTCTAGCCCGCACCGACGAAATAAACTAAGCTAAATCTAGCAAATGTGAAACTCGTAAGCTGTCTTTTCAATAGACCTCTATTGTGAGCTCCGCCTAGCGTGCCTCACACAATTGATATTCCTCACGTAAGCTACATATACACTCGAATAAGATAACGAGTTTGATCTCTCATTGTTTGTCATAAATACCCACGAGGTGCACTTATTTCTTACGAACCATATGCTATATACCTTTTTATGTGTTTTGAGAGGCTATTATAACTTCTGTCATATTTTTCCATCCAAACTTTTTTTTTGCTGAAGCGCATTGGTGCGACTTAACAAAACGGCCGTAAAAGTCCAGGTTATTGCTAAACGAGATTTTGTTATCACTTTTTTACAGATGCGAAGGACATCAATACAGTTCGATAAAAACATTGCTCAATCAACAGGTGGGCCCATTATTTGGTTTACTCTATTCATCGTTCACGCATATGCATTTTATAGAAATACGCAACAAAAAGTCGCCCAATTTTGCGAAGTGTCGCCATTATGCAATTGTGCACACGATATGTATACGATTGATAGTTAACACTATTAATGAATTATTTGCAATGTCTGGAGAGTGCACAACGGATTCTGTCTTAATCTTTGGCATCTCTCACTGTTTCGTCATAACATTTTAAAAAATTGTAATAATAAAATAAAATTTAACATAGTAAATTCATTAAAACATGTGTTAGGTGCATTGTTCTATTAATCAAAATTAAAGTAGAGTAAAGCTCTTTCAAAAAGCTATACCTTTTTATTTTGGTATAACAAAGATGTTAGAAATAACGTTTTGATTTACCAGTACATTAAACACCCTGCAAATTATATGAATAAGCTCAGAACATATTTACTCCCATCTTTTTTTTTCTCAACAACATTTAGTGAGTGTTTGATAAACCGCTTTCAAAGTAGTTTATAGTAATTTTATGCTATTTTGTTGTCTTTAGATAATAGTTTTGTGCGTTAATATAAACGATTCCAAAAGGGATAATGTCATACCCTGAACAAAAATTAACTTATATGGTGTACCTTTACCGAAAAATGTTACTATTTCCCAGGAGATACGTGGCATTTTCTTAATTTATAAACGCTTTTGGACAAACACATTTGGCTATATGATGTGCAAAACCAATATTAGTGGTCCTCTTGTACATGCATTTGCTTATTCACGTGAAGATCGTCATACCTGATTAAATATATCACATTACAGGTGATATGCAACTTTTCAGTTAGCCCTTGAACGGCTTCATTGATTGCTAAGTGCGAACACGTTCCCTGAAAATGAGTTAAGCATTGAAGCCGTCATTCCTCCTTTTCCAGACACTGGCTTTTTTCTGCCCTCCTGGCCTCGTTCAATCAATAAACCATAATAGAATTAAACGGACATTTCGCTATCGCCGTAATATCGTGTTAATCTCTATCGAAAACTCATCAGCATTTCACTTTTAAAGGTTACTTCCAACTGGAAATTCAATCAGGAAACGCGCATGCATGCATGCTGTTCTTAAGCCCTTGGATTTACCAACCAAGTGTACCGCGTATTTATCTCATGAATCACTTACAAAATGTCATATGCGACGATTTTAATTCAGCGCTGACTTGCCTCGGCGTCGAACGACTAAGCACAGTTTAGACCCAAAAATAAAGTCAATTAAGAAAGCGAAATCAGATAATCCAAAATATTGACTGACCATCAATCATTTATAAAAATCAGTTTCGATCGCATCAAGGCCTTAATTATTTGAGCTCTTAAAGAAATGGAAAATGTTTTCTTTTATCTATGATAAGTAACTAAATAACAGTCGTAAATGTTATTTATGCAATCATTCGATAAAGTGAATTAGTTTACAAAACCTGAATTTGAACATAAGTTATAGAGAATGACTAAAAATTTCCTTTGACAAGTGTTTTGTTTTATAATATCGGTCATGCATATGCCTATTTAGAAAGCTCTTGTACTTTAAATTTCCATATTATTTTATGGTTTTCACCTTAACGCTAATTTTAAACTGCTATTACCAACTCTAATAAGAGTATTTTGTGAACTGTCAATAGAACTTCATTAATTTAAATAGCAGAATAATTTCCCAATTTTATGATGATCGTTCACACTAAATTCATAATCGAAACTGTATATTTTGGTCTGAATATTTCTAAATTTCCTTATGTGTACGATTGAGAGAAATTTAATAATATTAAACATGACCCATGCATAAATGATACTAAAGTGCCATTCAAATTCTATTCAATCATATCGTAATTTACATGTAAGTTGGTCAATAATTAGTAATAATTTTTTTTACCATAGCTCGGAATTTAGTAAAATAATATACCAATCTACTAAATCCCTGCTTTACATCAACTCAAATAGCCTTTAAAGCCAACTGTCATAAAGAACTGTTTAAATTCAATTAATGAAAACACAAATTATAACTTAGATGTATGTATTTATAAAGGCCCTTTAGCTTACATATACATGTAAGTGCGTGCCCTAATTTAACTTATTTAAAAAATTGAATAATATAAAGACGGTTTTAAACTTAAATTCATAACTAAATATATATATATCGAATATGCATTTTTTATTTCATGTTTACGGCTAAATTCAGTATACTGGGTAGACGTATTACGAATGTGCGTCAAGCGTAATGACGTTCATACACATGCAGAAGATGCTGTATAAATAGGCTTAAATCGATCACAAAGGTCTATGGCCCTTTCAGCATGTGTAAAGGTTACTTGGTTTTAAAATACACTGAATGGACTTCATCGATATTAAAGGCCCAGCGGTATCAATTAAGAAATAATTTGTGTTTGCCATACTCACTCATATTGTACTGTAAAAACTTGACATACTTGTATATGAATATTCTTACATTCTTAAATACGCCAGTTTCGCTGTTTTCGCCTTTGGCATCACAATTTGGATGACAATTCAATTAGGGCAAGACATTTTTATAAATATTGTCTATTTTATAATAAAATCTATAAGTAACACAAAAGCAAATCATTATCGATGAAACTAAAAAAATGAACCGAGTTCATATCTTAGGATGGACATACAC
>JAQIXS010003286.1:0-18645 GCA_034700785.1 Rossiulus vilnensis
GTCAAAGAATGACGTTTGGCTTGTGAAGCTTTCTTTGTTGATGATCTCATGAAGTCACAAGACGCCGTCACTTTTTTTTAGGTGTTTTGGTAGTACATTTTCATATGGATTGGTACAAAAGTTTCGCATTTCAACTTTTGTAAATTTCCCAAAAATCCCTGATGTTGAAAAATTTATCAATAATTAAAGAAACAAGAATAAGCGATAATTAAACAATCAGAAATTAAGAATTTAGCTACATATAATTTCCTAACAATTACTTGTTAGATACATAATGGAAACGCTCAAGTAATTGTTGGGAAATTATATGTAGCTAAATTCTTAATTTCTGATTGTTTAATTAACGCTTCAATAGATAAAAGGAATGCCATAAGCTAAACATTTCGAAAAATCATCAATGTATGAAAAAAAGTTCATAAAAAATCATAAATTCTAAAAACTTATTTCAGGACAATGGACCCTTTATCCATTTCTTTTGTTGGCATTTATTAAGCGTTTTTGGGCTAATAATGATTGATATAAAACAGATATTTTGAGAAAAACAGTTAAGAAATGTTATTGACTAAACGAAATATTAAAACTTTTTTACAATTAATGATTTTTGATAACTTTTTTACAATTTATGATTTTTGATAACTTTTTTACAATTTATGATTTTTGATAACTTTTTTACAATTTATGATTTTTGATAACTTTTTGACAATTTATGATTTTTGATAACTTTTTTACAAAGTCATTAATTCTAAAGAAAAGTTATTGCGGAACAATGGATTCAGAACAATAGACTTTTATAAAAATTAAGCGTTTTCAGGGCTTGATAAATAAATGTACCAAATATTTTGAGAAAATAAGTTGTATAGTTTTAGAAATGTCGTTGTTTACTGAACAAAACTGAAACATACGGACGTATAGCCGGCTTTTGTAATTTTAATTTAGGGTCATGATCAAAAAAGTTTGGGAACCCCTGCACTAAAGCATTACTAATTATGGTCTTTGTGTAACAAGAGTAGCAAAACCCTCTACCAAAAAGTCTCTTAAAATTATGGCAAGGAAATCGAAAATGGCCGCCAGCGGCAACCGCATGGGACCGAGCGGTGGTTGAGGACAGGAAAGATTAATCGCACAACCGGCTCTCTCGTCCTATTGGTCCATTCGAATTCCCCATGATACTCTTGTTATACACAGACCATAGTAATATTGACTCGTAGAAAATGTTTTTAGTTTTGCGGAATGGGACCCAAAAAACTACGACGCGTGATCTTTGATCATGATCTGTGGTGAAGACTCACTTTCTCCGGTGATTGTACTTCTGGGACGGCTTCGTGCACCTCTTCGGTGATGTGTTCTGGGGCAAATGTGCACCCTCTCGTGTGGTTCTGTTGGAGAAATGAAATGGCAGATAATTGCTTGATGTTATCAAATAAACTCGAGCTATTCAATAGTTTTAAAGTGTTCTAAAGGTACTAAAATTGTTTTTAATTCCAGTATCGTTATACTGGTCATCCTTCTGAGTATCCTTATAGTAATGATTATGAAATATTGAATTATGGTGAAAACTGTTTACCAAGAATTGCCCCAAATCGACGATTGCTTCACATCCGTTTTTCTTGAATGCGCAAGCGACTTGCAATTTCAGTATGTTTAACTCCTTCTCTGGATCTTGCAAATGCTGGAAAAACAGTGAGGTTTGTGACTTCAGAAAGGTAAAGCAGATCGGTTTTCAATCCATCGCTGATGGTTTTGTGGATCTTACTCACCATGATGATTTCGGTTTTGCATTCGGGACACAACGGCTCGTTATATTTCTCGTAGCAGTCCAGGCAGAAGGGGTCCTTGCAGGGTGCAATGTGATGTCTGATGGCCACATTCAGGCACTTGAAGCATCTGTATGATATCAGCTTGTGTGGTCTGTCCACGAATTCCAGTTCCTTGATTCGGTCCATGAGGATGTCTTTGGATTCTTCTGCAAACCGCAAGTATTCCATGCAAGGCACTGTGTCAAGGATAGAACTCTTGATGGATTCCAAACCCAAGTCTGCACCTGTCAGAGCTAATTCTGAAAATTACACTTACCGGAAATCAAGACGTTTTCACCCATTTCTGCCATTGCTGAAAACTGTAAAATAAGCAGTGTGCATGAGCATGTATACTGGTTTATCAAACTACTGATGCAGGCAGCACATATACTGAAAGCCCTCCTGATTTGGGCCAACCCACACCAAGCTGTGGGCCCAATTGTCTCACTTTGGAGCCCTCTGTTGGAAAGGAAACAACTAATCTTATCTAAATGTCAAAGTCAGTCAAAAACTGACGTTTGGCTTGTGAAGCTTCCTTTGTTGATGATCTCACGAAGTCACAAGACGCCGTCACTTTTTCGTAGGTGTTTTGGTAGTACATTTTCATATGGATTCGTACAAAAGTTTCGCATTTTAACTTTTGTAAATTTCCGAAAATTCCCAGATGCTGAAAAATTTATCAATAATTCAAGAAACAAGAATAAGCGATAATTAAACAATCAGAAATTTAGAATTTAGCTAGATATAATTTCTTAACAATTACTTGTTGGATATATAATGGAAAAGGCTCAAGTAATTGTTGGGAAATTACATGTAGCTAAATTCTCAATTTCTGATTGTTTAATTATCGCTTCAATAGATAAAAGAAATGCCATAAGCTAAACATTTCGAATTTAAATTTAAAATGCATATGATTTTATTCTTTACAAATGTAACTGATAAAAATTAACAGAGAGAAGGATACTTCACCAAATTCCACTTTTATTCTAAGATATCATTTAGACTTCGTTATGCTTTATGTAGTCCCCAAACTTAACTTGGAATCAGTGTGGAAATGGTTGTTACTTCTTTGGACTTAGTAACATGTTGGATGGAGATAAACTTCTGTCACGAATATATACCTTCACTAATTAATTATACAGTACATAAAAATGGCGTCTTGTTTATATTGGTGTCCATTGATTTTACAACTGGACACTCGTTAACATTAATGGTCATTTAAAACTTTCACGACAACTTTAATTAAAAGCGTGTCGTCCTTTAAGTAAGGTGGTTTTTCAGCTTCTTCATGAGATATAAAATTGATAAAACCTTTATGTGGATTCTTGCTGTCATATTCGCGGACCCCTGTTTCGTGGACTATGTGTTTCTTCTTTTTAGCATCTGATTGGTCCATGAGTACCCTCTGGCACTCGTAATAAATTGGTCCCCGGTGCAAATCGTCCCATTCTCCAATCCTGAATGCTGGGTATATGGAGATGCCTCTTTTCCAATTATCTGTAAGACCGTTAAGGTAAACCTCCACATCCATTCTGTATCCTTTGGCACTGATGTAAACTGATTCGCTGGTCATAAATAGCGTGAGTCCATACATGGCATATTGCTTTCCCTTCGAGTAATTATAAATCCTCATCAGAATGGTGCCGTCCGTGGATGCAACGTGTTTGAACATCCTAGCAATGGGCTCCAAGATGATCCGAATTAAAATGTTGTCGTCCTTCACGTACCTATAGGTTTCTCGCAGCAGGCGAATTGTGAACCAATTGGGGTTCCAAAACCAGCTACTCGTCATTTGTTCAGCAGAAGTTTGTCCTAAACGAGGTTGATCAATGAACACGACGTCCTGTTTCATTTCGTTATTGCTCTGATCAACTAAGACGAATTTTCTCGAATGAACGAACGGCATAGATTCATTCAGTGATTCGGTGTTGAAGTGTAGAGTTACTTTCAGCCAGGATCCGTTAGAATTACTCTGTAACCTCGCCTTGAATTTTAATCCGTGTGCGTTGATGGTATATTCCTCACTTTCATTTAAAACGTAATTTTTTTTGCACTCTTCCAACTTCTGCTTGACTCCTGTGATCGTCCAGTTGAACGTTGTTTGTAGCCTTTCATCATCTAGAAAACCGGGATCACAAAAAGCATGCATTTTATCGTGAATTGTAATGAAGAATTGCTTAAAATATCACTGATGTCCATATCCTTACCTTGACTCACAGACAGTGTCTCAGTGGCAATGTTCCTTGGAACTGTCATCACATCGATGGCTTTCCTCATTTGCACCATTTCTTCTTCCTGCAACTCGATCTTAGTCTTAATCTGACCTAACTGATGAAAAATTACCCAACTGATCACTGCATTCAAGAGTAAGACAATTGCGTTAACAACCATCAAATTTTTCAACGAACATCTTGCCTTACCAAAGTAACGATGTTTTTCATTTCTGTTCCCATATTTTCAATAATAGTTTTTAAGTTTTGGATATCAGCATTTATCTAAAAAAAATATACAATGTAATTTTACTTTTTTAGCATTGCATGATAAGCTTTTAATAAATTCTAAGCACCGGAAGTTCTGGTAATGACTTACTGGTTCCAGTGCTTCGGCTGTTGGGTCAGCTTTGTTAGCCCTGGGTGAAAGCCTTTCGGTTGAAAATTTGCAATCCTTTACGTGGTTCTGTTAAAGATGGCAACATTAGTCTGCTGAATATAATACAAAACTAAAAGAAGCTTATCACGTGTACATTAGGAGTGAAAAGATGTTAATTTCGGTATAAATTTGATAATTGAGTTGTGTTTGGCAAATACTTAAAATATAATGAAAATAGAAGTGCATACCAAGAAGTCCTTCAAACAGACTATTTTTCGACATCCGTCTTTCTTATGTTCACAAGAAACTTTCAGCTTGCAAATGGATTTCTCGAATTCCTTGTCTTGTTTGCTCTAGAAAAACATCAATAATTATATAATAAAGAATACAAAGTGCTGCCTTACTCTCTATTGATGTTTTCTTTTACCTCTGTAATGATGGTTTTGCAAACTGGACACGCCTGGTTGCAACATTGTCTGTAACATCCTTCGCAGAAGACATCGTCGCAGTTTGCGATGTGATGCTTAAGTGCCACATACTTGCACTTGCAACAGGTGAAACCTTTCAGATGATATTGATTGTCGATAAATTCTAAGTCCTGAATTTTGCGGATTAGAATGACTTTGAATTCTTCTGAAATTTTAGACATTTCTTCTTCCAGTCACAAACACGTTGCAATGATAACTAAAAAGATTTCATAAATTGTTTGTTATTTTCATCTGAGTTCTCAAGCGGTGTATATGCTAAGATACTTTTTTGACTCAGTCCTCACATTTTTGAGAAAAATATTTAAAACTTGTTAAAGTTTACAAAACATCTATATGTTCTTATAAATTTTCAAGACATTGTTAATGAAAGATAGTATTCATTTTGCAAAATGTGAGATTATTTATTTTCATTAACTGAGTTTTTCCTAGTTATTTCATTTTATAAAACTAGAGTATACCAGGCATCCAAATGGACATTCAAGTCAGCTGCTTAAGATTATTGATCGAATTGCCTAACACCCTTGTGAATTTTTCATTTGCGAATCGTTACTGTATTGCATAATATTCGACATCCTTAAAAATACTTAAGATTTACAAATAAATGAAGGGAAATAGGATAAGATTTCGTATTTCACACTAGGATTTTGTAAATACACATAAATTTTTGAGAATTTTACGATAGAAAATACGAAATAATTACCTTAAAAGCGGATGAAGGTTATCCAAGGTGTTGCGTGTAATCTTCCTATAGAGGCGAAATGTAAATTAGCCTGGGTTGCTGCTTTATATGGTCCGAATTTTCAATCTTGACCAATGGTCAGACATTGCGTCATCTCACAATGTCGAAACATTCCTCGATAATAGCGTTTGGAGGTGACCTGTGGTCAGTCGTTACACGATATTCAAACCAGTCTCCAGATAATGATGTCAGTACATAAAATTCCAAGGAATCGAATTATTGTTATTGTGATGTCATCATCGGAATATCGGAGAATTTTTCGGTAAGAAATTTGAGAATTTTGTTAATTAAGATTCGAATGTGTTTTTATTGCTATTGAAATATTTGATTTTTCCTACAATTTTGTACCTTCAAATGCATGCGATGACTAAGGCACGTAAGACCCATAATCGCCTTAGATTTACCAAACTAAGAAATTCATCCGAAATGTTTTAAGAATTCCAGTCGAAATAAACGTGGAAATTTGCGAAATTATCTTTGTTCCGACCAGATATTTTCAATCTTGACCAATGGTCAGTGATTGCGTCATCGCACAATGTCGAAACATTCCTCGATTAGTGCGTCCGGAGGTGACCTGAGGTCAGTCTAGTCGGTGATGATCTAGGTGCCACTAGCAACTTCTGCGACGGTCTACAGTGGCCACTGACCAGTGGTCAGTCACGAGCGCTGCTTCGCTTATGAAGTGGACGTATTTTAAAATGTCAAACTAGTTTATTTTATGATAGTAGAAAATGTTTCCATGGCAAAAATTACACGATAATCAAGATCAGTCTCCAGATAATGATGTCAGTTCATAAATTCCAAAAATCGAATTCTTGTTATTGTGATGTCATCATTGGAATATCGAACAATTTTTCGGTAAGAAATTTTGAGAATTTTGTTTTATCAAGATTTTGGACGTGTCTTCATTGGTATTAAAATATTGGATTTTTCATACAATTTTGTATCCCTCAGAGGCATGCAATGACTAAGGCACTTAGGACCCATACTCCCCTTCAACTTCCAAAAACAGAAATTCATAAGGAACAATTTAGGAATTGCAGTCTGAATAATAAATCGTTTTGACCAGATAACGCTAAATAATCTTTTCTTAAAATTGTGAAAATAAAAATTAAGCATGGCGCAGTTTTGGAAAATTGTTTATTGGTATTTGGCAGGGTTTATCAGTCAGTTTTTTTTGTGGAAATTTTAGTGATATTTTACACATGATTTTCCCATGTTTTTTTTAATTTTTATTTTCTCTCGAAATTTTAAGTATTCATATAATTTTTAGAATCAGGTTAAGAATTGCAAGTTTTAGCACTAACCCTGACTTGTTCCTGAAGGTAATCTTTCTACACTGTTGATTCTTTACTGTTATAAGTACGTTTATAATCGTATACTGATATCACTACATACATACAAATGTATATAAACTGGTTTTTTGAAGTACTGTTATCTGTACGCTTGGTGTTGTCAGTATTGGTTGTTTATTGGAGCACTGATGTAAGCACGGTTAGTAATATCACTACATGTTTTATTACTGATATCAGTATATCAGCACTTATATCTACCATCGATCATTTCGGTGGGGAAAGCAATTTTAATTCAGGCTTCCTTACATGTTGCTGAACGGTTTAATAACAATTTTGATGACCAGGGTGTCGTCCTTCAAATAGGGAAACCTTTCGGCATCTTCCCGAGATACCAAATCCTCGGATTGAAAATTTCTATCCTTTTTTATGCTAATGTCTGTTTTCGTTGGTGCATCCGATTGGTCCACCAAATAGCGTTCGTAGGTGTAAACGATTGGGCCTACGTGCATCCAATCCCATTGACCAATCCGAAGATTTGGGAACAAAGAGAGGCATTTACCCTGATTTTGGCCATATCCATTCAGGTATAACTCCTCGTCCAAACGGTGCCCTTTGGCACTGGTGTAGAAGGTGTCACTGGTCAAGAATGGCCGGATTCCGTCCTTCTCTTCTTGCAGTTTCTTCGAGTAATCGTGGATTGTCCACAGGAGGACGCCGTCCCTCGACACCACCCTCTTGTAGATCATCTCGATGGGCTCCAAGACAATCTTGATCAAGATCATGTCATTCTTCACGTACTTATTTCCATCTTCCAAGAATCGAAGTGGGAAAAACGTGACGCTCTGAGGCTTTTCATTCACGTAAAATCCTGGAATCAATTTCTGTTGAAAATCTCGGTATGGACTCTGGATGAACAGAACTACATCCTATTTCATCTAAAATATAACATGATTCGCATCAACTAACCTCAGGTTTAAATCCAGCGAAATATTTCAAACTTGTCGTTTTTATTTTTTATGGTAAATGGCAGTATTTAATCATAACAGATATTCAGGAATTTCATTTGATGATAAGTTAAAAAAGATAACGCCAAATACATGTAGTAGTCGTTTCTGTTTGTTACACCTTTTAATATCGAATAGGAAAGAGTTCTGATACTAAAGCCAAGGTTGAATATTTAGGTAAATTTTAAAAGGGCAACAAAGCGATACTTATAAGAAACTTTGGGAATTCAGAAAAATATATCTGCTAAGTTTGTAAACTGATTGAAATTGTCATACATTCACATATTTGTTTATATAACAAAGAGAAACATCTTAGCCTGATTAAGATGCATTTAAATTATTATTACTTTATTATTATTTCCATTCATGGTTTTAAACAATTTCCCCCGTGGCATTCCGTTCGTTTTTTAAAATGGAATTAAAATGGTAGAAATTTGTACTATAGTGAACGACTGCCTAAGCAAATGCTAAACGTTTCTAGTGAACATGTGTGTCTTAACTTAATTCATAAGTGGAATTTACCAAGAATCCCTCTGGTGCTTCATAATATTTAAAATTTAGAAATTTCCTTCGAAATTCCTTTAAAAAGTAAATAGGCATTGAATGAAGTCGAAATTAAAATATAACTGCTATTTTTTATTACAAACTGATCAATGTTATTACGTTATTGGTGCTTTCTAAATCCAAACAATTTATGACAACATTACTTCAGTTATCGTAATGTTTTGCGAACCAATATATTCAATTCCACTGTACATTGAACTTTCCTAAGTTATAAAATGTTAAAAACATTCCAGATACATTATACATATTGATACATTATGTTTTCAGTGAAATTTTATTCATTCTCGGTATGTTATAGAAAATTGACGATGGATACATACATACAAAATTGTTAAAAATAGATTGTAAAAAACAATTTAAGGTGAAATTTTGCAAAGTGACAGAAACAAATTTCATGTATTGATTTAAAATTTACTGTATAATTAGAACGTGTGTACATTAATTCGATGTTTGTTTGTCTAGTTTTCCGAAATAAAAAGAACAAATTCGCACAGAAATACTCGCAAGTTAATGGTAATATTATAAAATTGCTCGTATAATTTTGCTAAGAAATGACAATATACGAATGCTTCCTTTTATGCAAACATCTAAATTTAAGTAATTAATGAAAAGCAGCTGTTTATTTTTGCTTATCTCTAGTTATTTTTAAATTAAGGTTAAATGGCAGTATTAATTTTAATAATAAATTTAAGTAAAAGAGAATCGTCTTTTAAGTACGAACATTTTTCGGCTTCTTCATGAGATATAAAATCCTCGTTTATGTAATAAAAACCGTAATTTTTATATTCACAGTTTATTTTTTCTAGGCTTGAGTCGATTTTCTCAAATGCATTTAATTGGTCCATCAGAAGGCGCTTGTAGTTGCTTTTGATAATTGGGTCAGAGTGCAAATCATCCCATTTTCCAATTCGAAACAATGGAAAAATCGAAATGCCTTTATCTTTATTTAGATTATAGCCATTTAGAAATATCACTATATCAACGCGATATCCTTTGTCACCGGTATAAAATGATTCGCTGATCAATCTTAGACTAATTCCATCAATCGCTTCTTGTTTTCTCTTTGAATAATTATCGATTCTCAGAAGAAGTGTTCCGTCCATTGATGCAACACGTTTAAACATCATGGCAATGGGCTCAAAGATGATCTTGATCAAAATCTCATCGTTCTTCACGTACTTACTGCCAGTTTGCAAGAATTCAATTGAGAGAAAATATGAGAAATAACAACACACATCCGTCATAGATTTCGTAGAATTTTGGTTAATAAGAGGTTAATCTATGGAAACGACATCCTCTTTTCTAATATCATTAGATTGATCAACCAAAACAAATTTTCTGGAATGCAGGAATGGCAAAGATTTTCTGGTGAATTTGAGGGAAATAAAGATGCGATCTCTGTACCTCTCTAACTTTGCCCTAAATTTCATTCCATTTTTTGGAATGGAATATTCTTCACTTTCAGCAAAAAATCAAAATCATCATCTATCTTGTTTTCAACTCCTGTAATCTTCCAGTTGAAAGTGTTGTCCTCTACATCGCCTGGGTTATCAACTAAAAGAAATTAGTAAGATTAATTAGTACTAAATATTTCCTAACTAGCTCATCTTTAAATTTTTTTAGAGCTAAACTATATGAGGTGTTGGACACTCGTTTTTCTTTTAAAAGAAATCACAAACAACAGCTTTAGTGTTATTTTAGCTTTATTGGTGGCACATAATCACAAACAATTATTTAAAAATCGAAATATTAGTCATTTTTGTCAGTGGCCCATAATACATTTAAAAATGTAACATTCATTATTAATGTCTAAAAATAATTGAATTTCCCTGGGCGAGTTACAACAATTGATCTAAATGACAAAATTATCAGAACTTTCCTAAATTTTTCACACAATTGCATCATCTTGTAGAACAAAAAAAGGCTGATTTAAAACTTTGCCATAATTTGCATAAATTTGACAAATTTCGGTTAGCATCGAAAATGTCATGCATGTTCATGTATATATTTTATAAAAGACTTTTTGTGCCTTTTTTAGGTCAAAGTACATACATGCATTGCATTTGGGCTCCCATAATAAATTTATTCCTTGCTCATTGGGATCAACAAACATTACATGCTGCAGTTGTTCAACTTTATTTACATATGATTTTTTTCCTTTGAAATTATGAAAATTCTGTACTTTAAAATGCTGTATAATTACTGGATTTAAATATCCACCTCTGCATATTCTTGCTAGTGTCAATCGAAAGCGTTTATTATGAATAAACGTATCTGTCACAAAATGGTGCCCACTAATTACCCAACATGCATCCTGTTTTGTACATTGGAGTTTCAAATAATCCTTAATTTCAAAGTGTTCCGACTTCGTCGGAGGGGCGAGGGCCGCATTGGCATGGGTGCTTTGTGAAGACTAATTCATTGCCGATGTGGATTTTCCTGGCGATCTCCCCGGAGCCTGATGCCCCAAGCTCTGCACACATTGTTAATAAACCCACCGAATATGTTTTCGATACTATTGCCCAATGTTGTTGCCTAAATTGCAATGGCATGTTTCACAGTCTGCATTACTCTTTTGCAGGGATATAAGCTACAAATAAAAAAGTTGGACTACGACCCGGATTAAGGGTCTATTGTCTCCTAAAACCCTGACCAGGAAACACTTAAGACTATACATACAACCTCAGACTAAAGCGGTCAAACTGACCATAACCACCAGGGCCCCACCAAAACGCCTGCGGTGTTAGTGTGGGGCACGGGTGCCGGCACAAGGGGGAGGCGCAGAGGGGCGCATTCCTTTGGAGGCAAGCAGCGTGGTTGCCTTCTGAGCTCATTGTAAACTGCTGAGGCTGCAAGGACCTCAGCCTTATATACCCTGCACGCATGGGCTTCTGGGAGCAGAAGTGACTCACACACAATGGCACACTCTGATGGAGGTACAAGTGCACCCTTTGCTGGAGGTGTGGGCATGGAGGAGTTGTCTACTTACACCTGCACAGGGTGAGGTCCCCACCAACTAGCACGTAACTGCACAGAGAAGTGGTAATTTATAAAATATGGATGGGACCAGAAAAAGGAATCCAACAAAACATTGTAGGATGGCAGAAGTCCCGGTAATGCTCGATGTTCTGCCGCTTCTATGTGGAATATCACCACACTACTATTAAGGGGGTTGTGACACTGGAATAGCAACAGGCGGTGACCACCAGGAAGTTCCCGTAGGCTACGCATTGGTCCACACTAATCAGAAGAACAACGGGACTTACCACGTCATGGGTATGCGAGAATAAAATACCCAAGAGGACACCTCTACTGGCAGACGGTAGAGAAATCCAGCTGGACTCTTTACCTTCACAGCTGAACTTGCACCAAAAAAGACTTATTAGTTCATGCTTGTTTCTAATTTTTCTAAAGTTTTATATCTTGTTCTGAACTAACATTTTACCTCACGGGCAAATTCTCACACCCTTGTACTCATACTGCACAAATAAAAAAGGTTCCTGCTTAACCGAATTTTACCTTTGGCTCATTTTCCCCGTGAGACTAACCCGGAAAAGAAGGCCCGGCAGTCCCTGCCTAAGGCCAGGTTCCCTCTATGCTGGACCAGAAATTATGTTGTTTTTTGCTGCTGTTCACACTAATGTGACCTGCAGGTGAAATTTGAGTGGGCTCTTATGAAATTTAAGTAGACTCCTGTGCGATGGGATGACCATAAGGCCATAAACAGGGAACTGTGGGGCGTCTGCAATGACAAAACATCCAGCAAAAGAGCGGTTTCCGACTGCTTTGCTGAGTCGGATTATGCATGAACTGTGTTACAAAAAGTACATAGCCACTACAATTTTGCTGCACGACAAATGTGCGGTCCCAGCATGGTGGAAAACCAGCCTAATTTGAAGACCCAAAGGCCCGCAACCTCTCATAAATGTCAGTCATCAATGTGTTAGAGTGACCTTGGCAACCAGGTTAAATGCATGCTGATAGAAACATGCAAAATCATGTTGACAACCCAACCTCTTATTGAGCGTACCACAGCATACACCACTTGTACTAGTGTGGCCCCAAAGACCTAGCAAACACCAAAACCCCCCCAGAGTCTGGGGAGGAACTGTTCCTTTCTCACCGCACTATAAGTAGACATCTCAATGTTCATACCTCCAGCAGAGGGCACCCTTGTACGTGAGTCAACCCTGCTACCAGATCCCCTGCGTGCAGGGTATATAAGGCTGAGGTCCTACCAGCCTCATCAGTTCACAATAAGCTCAGGAGGCAACCAAGTTGCTTGTCTCCAAAGGGAATGCGCCTTTCTGCTCTACCCCCTTGTGCCGGCACCCGTGCCCCGCACTCCCACCGACCTCAGAGCTGGGGCTTAAGACCCCTGCACCACCCGATCTCCATGGCCGGCTCCACAGCCCTGCCCGATCCACACGATCGCCCCCTGTTGTGCAGACGATCGGAGAGGTGTGGCCCGATCTGGCCACCTCTGGGCGATCCCTAGCCAAGGCATCGCTAATCATAAGTGTGCACCCATCAGGGTAAACCCTTATAGCACGACCACCCCAAACTGCTAACCCGCAGTGCATGGTTCTTCCCAAACCACCTCCCGACATCCCCGGAATGCGACCACGACAGGCTACTGGCCGGTCCTGGGTCCAACCACCCACCCGGGACGACACTCCAAGCATGGGACACTTATACAGCGTCCATCCTCGGGGAACGATGACGCGGCGAACCCAGCCTGCTTGCGCCAGGCGGTACGGTAGGGTTCGCCACCGGTGCCGCTGACAGCAGTCGCGCTACCCCGCTATGGATTGGATTAAATTGGATTGGGTTGTAGCATGTCCTTTAAGACGGACGCTCCCTTTAGGGGGCGCTACACAACACCTATACCCGGGGACTCCTCCCCGGAACCCTTTCCTGAACCCATTCTGAAAGTCCACCAACCTCCCCCCGGATTCCAGTTCGCGCTGCAATCTGTCCCTCAGTAGCCCTGCGTACAGCTTATACACACAGCTACTTAGCCTATGGTCTTTGAATAAGAAGAGTAGCCAAGTCCTTAAACAATTAGAAATATTCACCTTATTGTTTAGTTTTCTGGATATCTCATCCCCTCTATCCCCTAGGGAGTGTCCTTAAATGACGTCACATTTTGGGGGAAGAAGGGGGCCCCGTCCTTGCATGGCAGAGACATGACAGGCAGAAGGGATGGTCAGGCTAAAAGTGGCATCACTTCTTTTCAGGTATAATTGGAAATTGAAACGGAAAATTGTCAGCAATTGAAAAATAGAAAAAGTATGAAACAAAAGATGAAGGAAAGATATGACATTATTAACACTAACGATTAAAAACTTCCAACCTTTCATATCACTCACTTCAGGTTCCTGATGTGCTACATTTTTAACATGTGTTGCCCTAGTGAATACACTGTACAAAGACCCCTAAAAACCTACTTTCCAATAAAAGACTCTTGCCCTTCCTTAATCCGTCGAAAAGTACCATGACAGGGGGAAGGGAGTCCCAAATGCTGTTTTTTACATGACGTCATTTATAAATGCTCCTCTTATAAAGGAAAATTTTCTTTTTTATTGCATATTTTTAATCCGGTTTTTCAAAATGTTAGCCTACGGCGTTTCTTTTAATAATATCAAATATTTATAAAATCCTGTAGTTCGGGTAATTTATCGGAAATTTTTTGTATTAAATTGCAGGCTAAAATTCCATATTCGTAGCTCAATTTATTTTTTTAAGTGAGTCTTAATCATTTATTTCTGCTACAACTTAAAATGTTTTTACGCAAAAAAACAATCTTTCTGCCAGTTTAATTAAAAACATGTCTGCAAATAACTATTACAGGGAAACGTGTTCATAAAACCATATATCAATAAAAAAATTCATAACAAATCCATGACTTGACTTAATTTTCTTAAATCACCAATTAATTATGTTGATAAATTTGAGCTACTTGTTAATAAACTTCAGCAATTTACAAAATAAATATGGATGTTTTACAAACTTTAACAAGTTTTGAATAAATTCCTCAGAAATATCAGGACTAACTGAGGATATCTTCACATCTACGTCGTTTAAAAACTGTGTTGAAGATGATAAAGCAGATAAAAAAGCTATTTATAATGTGTTTTTAGTTATCATTAAAAACCATTGAGACTATTTCTACTGTTGACGCCAAATACTAAAGGCAATCGAAGAATGACGTAATACTGATAAGCTAATTGCTGCCACGTCGAACAGAGATATTGAAACTGAAAAAAGTAAAACGTAACACAAGTGTTTGCGACTGAAAGAAAAAATGTCTGAAATTTCAGAAGAATCCAAAGATATTCTGATCAGCAAAATTCACCATTTGGAATTTATCGACATTCGCCATAAACTGAAAGGTTTCTACTGTTGCAAGTGCAAGAATGTGGCACTTAAACACCGTATTGCAAACTGCGACGATGTCTTCTGCGAAGTATGTTACAGGCAATGTTATAAAAAACTATGTCCATTTTGCCAAACCATCATTACAGAGGTAACACAAACCATCAACAGAGAGTAAGACACTATTTTGCATTTTTTATTACATAATTATTGATGTTTTCTAGAGCAAACAAGACGAGAAGTTTGAAAAATCCGTCTTCAAGCTCAAAGTTTCTTGTGAATACAAGAAGAACGGATGTCAAGAAATAGTCCGTTTGGAGGACTTCTTGGTAAAGTAATTCCAACTTTTTGCAGCTAATGCACTCCTACTTCCAATATATTTTAAAGAACTCAATTATCAAATTTATACCGAAATTAACATCTTTTAATTCCTAATGTTCACGTGATAAGCTTCTTTTAGTTTGGTATTTCATTCAGCAGACTAATGTTGCCATCTTTAACAGAGCCACGTAAAGGATTGCAAATGGTCAACACAAAGGCTTTTGCCCAGGGTTTACAAAGCTGACCCAACAACCGAAGCACTGGAACAAGTAAGTCATTACCAGATCTTCCGGTGTTTACTATTTAATATGAGCTTATTATTCATTGTCAACTCAAGTAACAATGTTGTTATGCCTATTTTGGTCCATGGCTGGCATGCCAAAGAAAACAATGCTTGGCCAACGGTTTACCAAAGTACAGAATACGTCATTTATGCCAAAAAAAGCTAATGACTTTTTCTACCTTCAAATTGACATCATTTTATATTAAAATGTATTCAAATCACCACATTTTTAACACATAAATAAGCTGCATCACAAAGCACATTTACAAGACACTTCTTATGTTGAAACGTCCGTGATTAGCATTAGCAGGGAGCAAAACTACGACCACTGACTTAAGAGAACAGCACCTCACCTCTCAGCTATCTGGTACAGATGAATGGAGATGTTTTCTAAAGTGTCTAATGGTTGACTAGTATTTGTTGGCCTTATTTCCCGAAAACTAACATACATTATAACATACTTTAAAAATTAGTTGCTAGCATTTTTAATGTTTGGATATCTCTAAACATAAGCCAAACGTACATTTAATAACATTTTACCAATGGTAGGCAACCAACCGTTTACCGATGCTGGTCCGATGTAAAAAAAAACATTAACTAAGGTTGGCCCAACGAGTTGTGTTACTTGAAACAGTGCCAAAAAAGTCAAAACTACATCAACTGAACTACAGTGTATATTTTTTTAGCACCATCATATTATTCAAGACATGAAAAATATGATTGAAAATATCGGAACAGAAATCGGGAGGCTAAAAGATGCAATGACTGCAAGTACTAAAAAACACGAAGAGGAGATAGTCGAAATTAAGAAATCCATGAAAACCAAGAATGAGTTGCATGAAGAAGAAATAGTGGAAATAAAGAAAGTCATCGATGGCCAACTTTTGGATAATCCATTGCTTCGTCAAGAAATAGAGAATCAACTCGTCAATTGCTTGAAAACTACAGAATTCAAGGAGGTCTTGAGTTCTTCCATAAAAGGCTTGATGAAAGTAACTGATGATGTGATGGATCGAAACATTTCATTTATGGAGACAGTTCCAAGGAACGATGCCACTGAGACACTGTCTGTAGATCAAGGTAAGGGTATGTTTTTACATAGTGGGCATGCTTTCAGCTTATGAGCGGGGACTGTTGTCGCTGCGCTCGAGGTTCCGGGGCAGTGGCCGCGGGAGATCGCGCTTTGGACGAGTGTATGTTGCGTAGGCGCGGGCAAGCACCAGATATGCGTGGCTGAGAGTGAAAATACTTTAATAATCGGGTTCCTTCCAAAACGTACAAATGCCTGATGATGGCAACAAGTAGGTATCGAGAATACAAGATATCAGCACTAAATTACAAAGTCTTTCTTTTCCGATTTTCTTTGCTGGTTGACGTGACTTTGTCGTGCTGGAGAGAGTGTGTGGACTGCTCTGTCTTGCTGTTTTTCTGGTTCCCCTTTTATAGAACCTATCCTCCTTGGTGGTTAGTCTTCTTTCTTCTGATTGGAGATCGGTCCTGTTTGACAGATTAACGCAATGCCCTCAGGCCCTTGAGTTAATCCTCACCTATTGTCTGGCTTCTTCATTTCTCATCTGGTTCCTACCTGTGCCATTGTGGACCCATGGAAACCCCGCGTTATAAGCTCATGCTTAACGATTTTGTAAACGTATTTTTTTGTAGAGAAACGTATTCTTAAAATCCTTGATGTGATTTTTTTGGAAACTTAGGCTCAAATGCTTAATCTGTAAATAATATTAATTTTCCTCTCATCAGTAATATTTAAAGCAATTCGTCATTACGATTTACATTAAAATGCATGCTTTTTGTGATCTTGGTTTCCTAGATAATGACGAAAGAGACTGGCAAGAAACCACGTTCAACTGGACGATAACAGGAGTAAAGAAAAAGTTGGAAAATTGCAAAAAAGATTGCGATGTTTTCGATGAAAGCAAGGAATATACCATCAACGCACACGGATTAAAATTCAAGGCAATGTTAAGGAGTTATTTTTCTAAAGTATCTTGGCTGTACGTAACTCTACACTTTAACACCGAATCACTGAATGAAACGTCGCCGTTCCTTCATTCGAGGAAGTACTTCTTAGTGGATCAGAGCAATGACGAAATGAAACGGGACGTCGTGTTCATTGATCAACCTCGTTTCGGACAAAATTCTGATGAAGAAATTGCAAGTTCCTGGTTTTGGGACCAATTATTTTTCCCAATTAGCCTGTTGCGAGACAGCGATAGGTACGTGAAGTACGACAAGATTTTAATCCGGATCATCTTGGAGCCCATTGCTCTTCTGTTCAAACACGTTGCATCCATGGACGGCATCCTTCTGATGAGGATTGATAATTACTCGAAGAAAAAGCAAGATGCCATCGATGGAATCAGGCGAATATTAATCAGCGAATCATTTTACACCAGTGCCAAAGGACACCGAATGGACGTGGAGGTTTACCTCAATGGCATTTTAGGAAATTTAGGAAAACGCATCTCCATACTTCCAGTGTTCAGAATTGGAGAATGGGACGATTTGCACCCTGGGCCAATACATTACAAGTGTCAGAGGGTACTCGTGGACCAATCAGATGAGGAAAAGAAGAAACACATAGTTCACGAAACAGGGGTTTGCCAACATGACATCAACAATATACCTACAGAATTTGTCGATTTTATCACGCACGAAGAGGCCGAACAGCCTCCATATTTAATGGACGACACGCTTTTGATTAAAGTCCTGATTATGGAATATAAGATGGCGAGAAAACAAGAAAATGTGGACGTTTTTGAGGATGCTTTGTACGATTTAGATTGTGAAGATTAATTTACGAACTATTCGCCACAATGCAGAAGTCTGACTGCATGATCGAGATTTAGCGATTTCTGATTTCATTACCGTTTTCGAATTGATGATTGGAAAGGGGACTTACATGTCGAGGTCAATAAAATCTGTCTACCGTATTACCGCGCCTATAGCTGCCGGCCGTTATAACTGAAAAAGACTTGTTTTTACCTAATCAAAAGTGTGCGAAGTTACTCGAATATACCAGCCCTTAATCATCTGCATATTTTTCAAAATATGAAAACATAATATTTCCATTATTCAGCACAAAATGTATTTTTCTAATCCGCAACATTTATTCGGTATTGATCTGTTATGGATGAATATGTGTATATTTATGACGTTTAATTTTACATTTA
>JAQIXS010003287.1:0-18640 GCA_034700785.1 Rossiulus vilnensis
TTCCTGCAATAACTGCACAGAATAAATGTTCAGAACATTGATGGTTCTGCTTTTAAGACATCGTAAGCAAAATTATTTCTAGTAACTTGATTAATCCAGACTTTAAATCGATTGTTTTGAGGATCAAGATACTGTGACAACCGTGAACAGCATAATGCACTTCGGAGGAAGCCATACTTTTGCCTTTAATGCCGCTCAATGGCGCCTCCGCACTTGAGTCTTAATTTACAAAGGCTAAACGATCAATTAACAAAACCAGCGACTTTCCACGTTCCATGACACAGTTTTCCTTCGCATTAGAGAAGTATAATTAGTCTAGTTATACGATTTTCGCGGATCTCATATCTAAAACCGCAAATTTCTAGAGGTGAAAACACGAAAAATATCAAACTTTTCATGAGACCAGTCTTGTAATTTCGTAAACGTCATATAGCAATAAAATCCCGAGGTATTGAGTTTCAATACACGTCAGTTTCAATTTACGAGCCTACATGTAGGTTATATTACTATATATTGCCTAGATCAATAGTGTTGGAACGTGCCGCAAAATCTTGAAAATTTCGTTTTCTTGGTACATGTAGTTTTAACTGATCAATAAACATACTACAATGCCCACATATTAATACATTTTGAAATATTGCTTTGTTAAGCTGATGGAACGGTTAAGTTTACTACACTGTAGTTGCAATTTTCATTGATGCACCATCTGGTTCATGTAAACCAACATAAGCTGGACTCATTAAAACTCGGCACTCGGTACAAAACAATGGAGGGAGCTATTATACAACTGCATTACAGACATTAAGCCCACCTGCTTATTTGCATGGCATAGAAATGAACTTGTTTACGTTTTCGTTTCCCTCAAATTTGAAACACTACGTTTTAGTTTGCATTCCCCTCTCAAAGTTGTTAAAGTTGGTGAAAACCTCCATTATTTCGAATAGTTCTTGCAGTTGACAGTGTAAAAGGCAGGAAAAAGCAGGAAAATAATTTAAAAGATTTGCTGTTTTAATAGCGTAAGCAGACATGAATCAGCCAGTAACTGGAGCATCCTCTAAAGTTGACAATATGAACTAGCTGGTACATTTTTAAGGTTGTTTTGAAAGTTACTTCTTGATTTTAAACCAAGGATTCTTAACTTTTATTCTTACCATGGACCGCTTTGGTAGTCCGAAGCATACATGTATATACCCCTTACGAAATAATGTACAGTGTATAGGATTGCAAAAGAAAAATATGGAAAGGCAATTAACAAATTGTAACCAAAAAGTTGCGATTCAGTAAAATGTTCTTATTTATTGACGCGTTGAATAACGCGATATCCAGCATTGCATAGCCCTGCCTAGAAGGTCAGTGAAAGTAAATATAGGCCCATATTTTTCCCCGTTCCAGTTCATGAGCTCCCTAAAATCTATCCATAGATCGCCAAGGGGTAAATGCACTCCTGCAGGTAAAGAACCCCTTTAAACGTTGCCGTTTGATTTTCAAAGCAGCAGTAATGCGTCATGAGCTCGCTGATTTACAAAATAAAAACCTGTCGTACTATTTCTCGATTTGCAAACAAGTAGCTCCATTTCTTAACGAATTGCTAATCACCGAACGAAAGCTCCATGATTGTACACTTGAGAAGTAAACTCAAGCGCCCCTTGGTGCTTACCGATTCGCACCACGTTGCCGAATGTATGCCTCGTAGTGAGACGGAGCTATCCTTTTTTGGAGAAAGTCATAAACACATCATTAAAATGAACTTAGTTCAGAGATCGCATCATTTCAAATATTTTCCACACCGCCTCCGCTCGGCATTAGCCGGGTTACCCTTGACAACAAAACCAGCTTAAATAAAAATGAATTCGTGGAAAATGAAGATCATAAGCCAGGTTTGCTGCGCCAATGCGAGTGGGTGCGTTTTTTGCGAGCAGACGTGACAGCCAATTTTGGAAAGTTGTGATTCTACCATGATTATCCTTATGGATAATGATGACGCCTTAACACAAAACACGTATTAAGAAAACTGGACTTGGTTCAAGGAATAAAAAGCCGAGCTTTCTGACACACGAAAATGAACGGGTTTAGCACGAGGGTTACTATTTGATAACTAAACAGTTAACAGTACAGTACAGTAAATCCTTAACATTATCGGGGATACGTTACCAGTTTTTTTTCGAATGTCAATTCTATTAATTATGAGATAAAAAGGCTAAGGAAACCAGTTTTTAAAGTAGCTTTAATGGTACATTTTGAAATTTTTCAATGTATTTTATCAATTATAGGCCTACGAAGTTATATTTAATGAAATCACAAATATATTTTTGTTTGTTGAGCTTAATTGCGGAATTTAATTTGTTGTATTTGTAGGGAGAAATAGGTACACTCCATAAAGAAAGTCCATCGCAATATCTATTTTTTCGAATATGTACCTTAATTATCCACAAACCATATACAAATGATTCATTTTTACAATTGACTTATTTTCACATTATATGATTAGTAAATTTAATAAATGCGACTTTTTAGTACACTTGGCTAAAAGATCTTGGTTAAAAGATATATTTTTTTGACGTTTTTTAAACAAATCATTAAATTATTTATGTCTTCATCATTATTACAACATAGAATTGCGAATGCTGATGTCGCGGATGCTGAAGCCGTGAAAGTTGAGGGCATATTCTTTATGTTTCAATCACGTTTTATTTTTAGAAGGAATTTAAAAAATCGGTTACCCATTTTTGAACATCTTAGCAAAGATGTAATTTAGAGGAATAGCTTTCAAAAATCATCGACGTTAACTCTTTACTTAAGTGCATGATATGTCAGGACCCGTACTTTCCGCGATTTTGCGATACTGCAATATTCGCAACTTGTTTACTATGGCGAATTTTGAACACATTTTTGGGTTGAGTTGGAATACGCTGTTCACCGAGAACGAAAACCAAATTATGCGATTGCAAAAAATGCATTTTACCGCAAAATTCGCGTTATTTCCCAATTTGTGAAATATTAAATAAATCTTTCAGGCAAAAATCGCCGAATTTCCACTTCCGCTTGAACTTCAGGTTTGGCCGATGCGACGCGACACGGCTTTGAAAGTTGAACGGCAGAACTAGGACTGTATTTTAGGCTACGGTATGGACCAACGGACGACAGGGATGTGTTTTTGAAAGAGGTGTATTTTAATGCCAAAGCGTTGGAATGAAATATTTTCTTAGCTTCGCTTAGAATTTTCATGTCATAGTATGTCATAGCATGTCAAGTGCAGTAAAACAGTGTGATACAATGTAATAAAGCATTGTACTGTAATACTAATTCAACTTTTACATGCGTCACAATTTTACATACCTGAAAGGAAGCCTTCACTCTTGTAAAATATTTTTTGGGCCTAAATTTCGCAACATTATTACGCAAAATTTGCTTTTTTTCCCACAAAATTTCTAATTTGCCGCAATACTTTTTCTCGCAAAATTCCGTCCGTATTGCGGAAAGTACGGGTCATTAATGATACGTGCGACCTGCTATATCTGAACTCATTAAACTCCAGGTCCCTTGCCTACGTACGAAATAAACATTGTGCATTTGGGCGTCCTCGTCTACTCCCATCATGCAGAGCGTGACTTATGCTCTTTATGACTGGTTTTGATATCAATGTGACCTCTGACAAATTATAAAAGTATTCAAGTCGCAAACAATATTTTGAATGGGTACATGCAAGTAACTGCGGAGTTGCGATGCACGTTGTAAATCAGATTTCCCTTGATGGATAAACTGAGCGTTAAATGCACCCTTTAAAGTCTAATGTTGATTATGTTCGTAATTTGAATAGCGTAGAACGCTTCAATAAATAGTGAAAATTCAATCTGTTTTATTAAATGGGCATAATACGTAGCAAAATGTAGCTAGGTTAATTCATCATCTTGTTTACAGCATGTACTGAAAAGATATAAATCTTTTCAGCATAAAATCCTTTTTAGATATACATGTAAATCTTTTTGGGTAGCAAGGTTTGCTTAAAGCAAACAGGATCAATATGTTTAATACATTAAGCGTGCTAAACCAAAAAGTCGTAAGTGACCGACCTCTAAACTGCGTTTTTTACTTACTTTATTTTTATTGTAGGGGCCATTCCCCACCTGGTATAGTGATAAGAAAGCAATTGGGACACTCCTTCATGTAGGCCTTGTTGAGCGAAAATTTATCGCGCCAATATATGTAATACTAATGTGATACATCAGTTTCTTGGTTGAATGGAACGTGCAGGAAACATTTAAACTAAGGGGAAAATAATAGCCTACATATCGCTGAAGCAAACAGGGCCTCCTGGAAAATAATAGGAAAATGACCATAGAAACAGCCAAAATTGTTGGAATTTCGACCCAATCCACCAACGGGCAAAAAATGGGCGCTGACCTTGGTATGGTCGTCGTGAATAAAGGTTATTCAATTTCGGATCCATGAAATCGTAAAATTGGTATGATTTGTGCACCTGCCACGGTTAGTTATCGATCTCAAAACTAGAAAATGACAATGATTTCTCGTTTGTGTACAACGTAACAAAGTACGTGTACATGGCAAGAAAGCACACTGGAATTTAATTGGCATTGTATTTTGCGTTATACTCAACACATAAAATTGACCTTCAGCTATAATTAGCAATTGCTGGCTAACTTGTCGGCATATGCCCTGTATCAGTTAGCATAGAATGACGCTCTACAACGTTCAGTTTTGATGTTAGCTCTATCTATAACGGCTCAAATTTTAAAATTGTACAAACCAAGGCTTCAAATGTCATCACATCCCATCTTATTCAACGGTCAAGTCCAATTTTTGTTTCAGTTGCCACCTCACCTCTTATTCTAATATATTCTAATAAATATTTCGCCTTTGACCTTAATATTTGTGCTAATTTCCTAAGAAAATTCCCTAGCATGACTAGCAATACACAAAGTATTAAAACTAAATGTGCTCCAAATCAACTGTTACTTGTATGGTCGTCGTTTATTTGTACTTGCCGATTTTGTTTAAATTTAAAATGTCCAAATGGCTTATATCAACGAAGACCTTCTTAGTACCAATTAATTCCTAATTATTCCTAATTCCTATTAATTTTAAATTAATCTTTCGAAGCAAATTTTATGTAGGAATTTAAGCTACAGTCCTGGATTTCTGAACTTGTATTAAAAGCTTTTCAATAATGGAGATCTCATTAATTCTTAAAAATGTCCTTAAAAATTATTTCCTCTACCCGCTTCTTCCAAAACAAATCTTAAATCCGCTACTGCATGTTGTTGGACTTGATTGGTCGGGATTGTAAATGATGTCTTGCAGTAACTGTTTGAGAAATGGAAATAAAGTACTAGTACCAAGGCACTAAATTGCATGTCCTATTTTATAGACAAACAAAAATTAAAGTTGGCAGGTATTGGAAAATGGGTTAAAATTACGTATTTTGACTTTTTTACTTGTGAAAGCCTTGCTTTTCACAATTTCTAAAATTTTGCATGCTAACTGTTTTGTTTTAATTGTTTTAACTATTAACATATTTTCTTTGAGTTAATCAAAACGGCAATTAACATATTTGTATAGAAAATAACCCCTCACCTTTCCCATGTAGCTGCATAATCATTCACGCCTGCCTTATCAATAAAGGTAATCTAATGTGTTTTACAAGACAGCTAGCGCTACTACAAATGATTCAGATCATGAGATGAAGCTGAATATAAAATCTGCTTCTCAGAAAAAGTTAGTGTACTTAATTCTACATTGTCGAATCAATATGAACTCTGAAGACAATCTAAGCAGACTCTAAGCAGACTAGCGTTTATCTAATTGTGCTCAGTTAATAGCTGCATCTTGCATATACATTATAATGTCATCATGCAAAATACATGTATGCTCGTATTACATTCACATTGCATAATATAACTTTATTGATCTTTGGGATTATTATTAGTTTTAAGGTTAAAGCACATGTTTTTACTGACGTGTCTGACATTTTTATTAAATTTATGATAAACTCTAGACAGCCTGTCAAAGGTTTGTGAGACCCGCTTCATTTTCATGAAAACACTCGATATTACTATCGTGCAGCGAACTCTATGATTGTTGTAATAGCGCTGATAAGATAGAGATCATTTATATAGCTTTACCATTTCCGACAATATCGAATTTTCAAACTAGATTTTAATATGAGTTGCGGTATAAGATAAATGAATAAGAGGATCAGCTGTTGCTTTATCACCCACATGCACACAGCATACTACATGTACATGTATATCGATTATTGATATAAAGTGTACACTGTTTGATGTGATTATTGCGCAAGCATATATAATGTATCGCAGCTTTGTCTTAAATCAATTTAACCGGAGTTCTATTATTGACCGGAGTTCTATTATTATATGCAGTACTTTCGAGTAAACATAATATCCTTGCGCTTCATTTATGTTATGAGTTTTGCTCATTTTCCAAAATTTGCGTTTAACAATAAGACGAATGTATACGGGTGATCGCAAAGACAGAATACGTAATAATATCATTATTATAGCTGCTAAATTAATTTTCCTACAAGTAGTCATTCACCACGGAATTGATAACTTTGTTGTTGTTTGATAAATACATGATCAATTTCTATGCATTCGATTTAAGATTTTTGCTATAAATGATTATTTTAAAATAAACGTTTGCAATAAAAATGCACAAAATCTGTTTTTCGCCGCAAAAAAGCCAACTAAATCTTGCTACCAACTAAAATAAATTGGAAATAAGGCATGCAATGTACAGTATTTTTACTACTTTATTTACATTAAATATTACGAATATTGAAGTCATCTTCCCCATCAACGAAAATGGCTATATTATTTAGAAAAATATCGCATTAATTTTACAAATGAATAGGCTCTATTTACTTCGTTATACTTAAAATAAGTGCCGTATTCTAAAACATCGAGTGGTATCCATAGCTCATATCGAGCGTCTTTCAGGGATGTATAACAATTATGAGACATCTGCGGAAATTCGTATGTTTATTACTTAAATGTTTAGTATCGAAATTCCCCATTTCCGTTACGAGATTAGATACTTGTTATTTTCGCAAGGTGCTTATAATATATTCCTAGATGGATTTAATTGTCGTTTTAAAAAGCGTTGTATAGCCGAAGAATTACATAACACGATCTCAGTGGAATATAAATCATACAAGAATTGCGTGGCATTTTTCTGATTTTCTTTTTAAATTCAATTAATTCCTGAACAAAAATATAGCATGTGCAAAAAGATGGAATGCACAAGCGCTAATTTAACTTTCAATACTACATTTGTTTTCCAAATTAAGCAGTCACAGCAAGTAATAGGCTACTTCATTATGAATTGAATGAAAGTGTAATTACACCTTTATGTAATGTGAATAGCCTAAACTTAGCGAAATTGCTTTTGACTTAATTGCCTTAAGGAAATACTTCGTCCCAACCAGAAGAGTATTCCCTTACATGAAATTTCAAATTAGTGACACATAAATGGTGTTATTAATGCTGTTACAGTCGGATTTTATTTTGGCCTAACGATAACGCTTTGCATTACGACACATCTTTGAAATGTAACGTTCACGTTCAACCAATTGCTTTTATCATATTTCTTTGTTTTCAGCTCGATTTGTTTTTAATCCGTAAGTATTGACACGCCTACTTTAATATTGTTTGCCTTTCTTTTCTACTTAACCATTCAATTAGAATGTCTCAGGAATAATATCATGCATGGCTTATGTTATCTCAGTGGGATTTTACCCTTTTTAATTTCACCCTGTTTTGCAGTATAATTCAATTCCCGCAATGCAGCTTGTTTATCTAGCATACGATAAATCATAAAAAATATGCTTTGTTGTTTGCAGGATTACGTGGTCGTGGCGATGGCAACGCAGATGGCGCAACTTCGCCCTACTTGAATTTACCGTCACCCAATGTTCAAAACGAGGTAAGCATCCTGCAAAGTTTGTCTATTGCCGTATCATAGATGAAAAATGTATGCAACGCAGACATATTAATTAGATAACAAAAATAGCTAGATAACGAGGCTATTTATTTAGGAGAATCAGTAATGCGACACTGTGATGGCAAGGAACGGCTGTGAATGGCAATTAATTAGTTTGCCACCTGTGCCTGATAGCATTTTTTGGAAATTAGGCATCTATGCAACGGAGGCTGTACAATGCATTTAATGAAACTATACTAAGATTATGCATTGACCCGTGTGAAATGTATTTTCTTTTAATGGTCGTTTTCTTGGCAATTAATGTGAGCCTGTCATTTGAACTCTCCAAGCTGAATCGTTAATTTGCTTATCATCATAACGCATTTGATGCACGCTTAAGACCCTCTTGTCTTGTAATGGATGCATACTTTTCAGGTTTATTAATCAACTAAACACAATCGCGCAAGAAAAGAAACGCTAGACCAAAATTGCGAAATTCTGCTTAAGAGGATGTGTCTTAATGGTGAAAGGTCAATTTTATTCTACTGAAGCGCAACGGTTTGGTATGGACAGTGTCTTTACTATTTATTAAAGTACTTAACACTTCAAGACAGTTAATGGATTAGCTCTTAAGCGCCATAAGGCGATTATAGTGCAAAAACCTTTCAACCATTCAAAGCTTGAAGTTGATTGTAAGCTTTGTTTTTCTCGTATTTATTTCTGTTATTTATCCGTTTACTGTCGTTTTTTGGTAATTGTTATACATGTAACTACAAAACTACGAACTACATGAGCATTTGGTAAGCCTGGAGAGGAAGTCATCCGACGTCCGCCACAACGTACGTGGGTAAAGAAAAAAACGCTCCTGTGATCCCAACCTTACAAATTCATTTCTGCACGGAACTTGTTTACTAAATTAGCGCTCACATATTTGAATTTACATGTAGAACACAACACCATGCGGTATTTCATCGCAGCGAATCAATAAACACAAACCCCAGCGTTTTGAAAATTAGCGTGGAATCCCAACACCTGCGTCCACGGATGAGTATACTAACGCTTATTGAATGACGTTTCTGGAAATTGATTGCAGTTTTTATTTTTCAAAGACTTAATACCGTCTTTCCTGAAGTGCTTACATTAGCAAATCCTCGTGTATGTCTTTCCCCCATCAGTTGGGAGACGAGGATCAGTTTTTTTTTACTTCCTCTCTGAATCCAATTTCTTTAAGTAGACAAATTGTATTTTGATGTTGTCTGCAAGTATTAGCACTCACCAGTGCTCGACCATTGTGCAACAGGAACGCAAGAGTAGGTCTGACACCCTACCTATAATTAGTAAACATAACAGAGGACGGAAATGCTCCTCTTCCTACTAAAACAACTGCTAGTTCAACAGGTAACTCGCACATATCGAACCTGCGCCTTATTTCTGGTTGCCACACGTCGTGTCAGATCAAGAGCATGCTCGTTTTAAACTAAATAATTGATATGGGGAAGATGATGCGTAGCCATTCCCCCAGAGAGGCGTGTGAGGAATGCAACAGGCGCGTGAGGAATTTCGATGTTGCGTCTTTATTTGCGCAGCTATTTCTGTCAGGTTTTCACGAAAGTATTCCCATTAGGAGCCTGTTAGTGGCAACTTTTGCGCTAAGTGCAACTGTAGTGCAGTGATTGATGCTGATAGCGAAACGTGGGCTGCACGGCAGGCGGAAGGAGAAAGTGGATTTCAATCTTTCTGTCAGCTGGCGCTGCCCCTGACGGTGAGCAAACAATGATAGCAGCCCCGGATGAGGAAACGCTTGCGCAGGTATTGTCTTTGCGAAGTCTCATTTGGTCTGTTCCACCTTGGGAATGACTCTCGAATCGTTGGCATACATGGCTGATTCTATAGATTAAGGCTATACGTTTTTACCAAATTATTTCCGACAATTTTCTTTTCAATCAAGGTGGACATTTCCGTATCGTTAACTTTTATTTCATATTGATTGTTTCTGATTTTACCGACATATTAGACGTCTTTAAGCCCGACGAAAAACGTGCCTACCATGTAAAAAATTACGTATTTTTTGCTTCAAATATTTGCTTATTTTCTTTTTATCATTAGTGTTCTCGAGTTTCCGAGGCATTTTTTTTAGTAATTTAAAAATGTCCCGATTATTTATTTTAAAAAAACAATATTTCAAAAAAAAAAAACGCCATGCGATCTATGAAAACGTGTTTTTCTTTTAATGAAACCTCCGAGGATGGGAATCGGAATTTGCATACTGGTGGTTTTCCAATTCAGTTCAACTCAGTACCCTACTGTCAGCAAAGATTTGCTTTAAGAAGCTATCTAACTAATGATAACTATTCAGTTTCTTTAACATTTTGAGGGCAATTTTTGAAAATCCTTTGATAAAATCTTTGGCGTTGATTAGCCAAACCTGTAATTTTGGTAATATCAGGTTTTTGCTAAATGTACTAGTTTTAAGGAAACACCGTCCAGATTGTAATTTTTTAAATTGAAGTTCGTTTTAGTTTTTATAAACAAACCAGAAACTTTCCACTTATGTAAAATATCTCAAGCTCTAGTGGACAAATGCATCAGCGTTTTTATATTTTCAATGTACTTCGTATTGGCAAATATGGCAGAGATGTTACATTCACCAAGTCACTCTCAAATGTCAAGCAAAGTCGAAATTCATCACTGCAAAAAGCATTGTTCAACTTCATTTTTGTAATACCAATTTATATTCGATATAAGTTCGCAATAAATAATGCATTCTGTCTTATGCAACTTGTATTGCTACTTTCTCGGTGAGATTTTAACAAGACATTTTTTTAAAATTATGTAAATGCAAGTTGTACTTCATTAAAGTAGTATATATTGTAAATATGATTTTGAATACCTTACTATGTGGAGCCGTAGGGCTTGACGTTATTTATGGTCAATATCTGACTCAGTTATGCCATGTCTTCAACTACATTTAACGAGTGTTACTGCTCGCGTGTCTGTTTTATCGTCAAAGCATTTCTTTTTATATTCGTCTCATAACCAATACTTATTGGTTGCTTGTTGGGAGAGTAATTGCTCGGCTTTCCGCAAATAAATAATCCCAATCAATTGTGGTCAGCGGCGCTATTCACTAATTGGCTTTCAGAAATAGCCCTCATCAGTTCACCAGTAATGGTTGCTTGCGTCGACCACATCTCCGGATGTCCAATGGCGCTTAAATAGAACACTTGGTATTTTGCGTAGCCTCTGGCCATATCTCATGGAATAGACAGCACAACCATAAACCAGGTACATAAGCCACCAAGATTATTGTTGTGGAGTACTGGTCTCAACTGCTGTAACCATGGCCGCAATCCTTTGATATTCTTTTGAGGTTTTTTAAAAGAAATAAGGGGATTTACGCAATCTTTAGAAAAGTTTTACGTCACATGAGGGCTTTTTCTTCTATACCGAGAGCTTTGAACCGCAAAGTAACTTAGTTTTCTTTACTTTCGGGTTTCTGAGGTTACACTTCTGAATTAGTGCATTTGTGGACGGCAGTTACCTAAGCCAATAGAGTTTCTAAGATAGAGTGATCATCAGAGAAAGGTCGGCCTTGATGCTTATCTTTTCTACCACTGCATTTGTGTGCATCCAAGGAGGGTAAAAAGTAGTGCGGCTTTTCTGCTTGATGACGATGTGCTGAATCACTTGCTTCTGCAAACACGGAAAATCGCATTTCACGATGCCATTCTTGTGCTATCCGCTAATCTATTTGCGCTTGCGGATTTGCTTTGGTTATTGATGCTCGACTTACCATTGTTTCAGCACTCGCAAGTTCGTTGCGTGAAATACGGAGATGCGAGCCTATCGGGCGTGGATATGGGGCATGCAAATGCTAGTGTTAAATACGTTTAGTTGTAAATTCTCGATGAACATATGTAGTAGACGTGTTCATCGTGCACACAATGCATGAGTATGACATACAATATACCAGTCAAGCTAAGACGAAGCTTAGTTTATAATGACATTTGTGCCTGCAAATTTTTGTGTAGTCCTTTACTAGAGTTTGAGTTATTTCTCAAAATTTGAAAGAAATATCATAATTATAAAAAATTTAATAAACTGGAAAAAAAATTATGCAACCATCGATGCCCATCTTCGGAGGTCGCGTAACGGTCTTTTTCTAAAATTTATTCAGTTTTTTAATTAATAAATGGAGTATTTTCGAATTATATAAAGTAGAACAAAACCCAGTGGGTTACCAATTCTACACAGGAAAGGATAAATACAGCAATTATAATAAGTATTTGAAGCAACAATCTTGAAAAATCTTCAAGCAGGAAGTAATCGCGGCGCTTTATTGGCATTTTCAGAACAGATACAATGTACATGCTAGCGGTATTCTCACATCGTTTAAATTATACGTTTAAGTTAATGTGGTTTTAAAATGCATGTGCATGTAGATCGCAACATTGTTGTTTACTTTTTTGAACTGTACGTAGTTTTATAAGTGCCTTAATTCGAAACACTTAAAGTCACTTGTTGAATTTGTACTTTATGTATCCAAAAACGTAACACATTACATGTAAGCTACGACATAACCTAGATGTTTGTAAGCATTTAAGGTCAACATATAAGTGTGAGAACGGTGAAAATATGTTCGAATATCTTCTTTTAAATATCCCACTATATTTGCAAATCTCGTTGGGCAATGCTGCGTTATGTTTTTTAGCGAATAGCTATACATTTTCCTTTCACCGTGCTGAGAATCATTGCATAAACAACTGGTTAGTTTCCGCGTTAGATCGTAACTGTGCCCGTTGCTTTCATGAAGATTTTGCGTAAATCGTCAAACACGCGTTGTTGTGGTATGAATAAACTACATGTATATCCGTCTGAAGATGCACGGTTCCTTTATAGCCTTGTTATTCTGGCGGTTTATCACGTATTATACGAGCGGATATGCGTGGAATTCATTGGGAAATCTAAACTTCAACAATATCGACAGGGCTTCCTGGCTTGCTCTCGCTTATTTACATGTAAGTTTTATACATTCTAGACGTTAAACATAAAACATGATGGTGTTAATTAAGAAACTAGACGTAACATTTTGCCATTGATCCTTGCCATGCGGGATGCAGTTGATAAGTTGTACTATATGGGATTCGCCAAGACTAATAACAGACCGACATCGTTGGTTGCTAACCTTTGTAACGTCCGTTCCAGACAATATGTAGTGTAGGTAAGTGAAATTAACGGTCGTCAACCATTTTTTTCCTCATGAGAAACCCCCGTTCAAAACTCCACTTTTTAATATACTGCTCGAGAATTGACATAGCATGATCAAATAGCAGTTGAGCTGTGCCGCCAAAATGTACTATTATTTCGCGCATTGTCAGCTCTTCCGCCTCTCATCTTTTCAGAACAATTTTGTACAGAGTTCTCGTGCAAATTGCAAAGCAGAGATTTTGGGGCGATAAGCGCCGCAGCGCTTCTCCTAGGGGTTATTTGGAGGTTGAAGCAAGTTTTAATGACTGGAACTATCAACCGGTTGCGCCGCAACTCTGTATGGAAACGTATTTTTAATGGACGTTATTAAATTTCACATTTTTCATTAATTGTTTTTGGAGGGCACGTGATTCGTTTGCGTATTTCAAGTCTGTACTGCTTTTTCCCTGTAAGTTGACTTATATTAGTTTTTTCTCCCACATATTTGGAAGGAAATCGAGGGCATCCTGTAATTACAATTAAGCTTGGGTGTCATTATTCTTAATGATGCGTGTAACGATTTATGCATTCGCTGAAGCTCGATTCAAGGGGAAAGTATGACATTGTGTTCCATAGTTCGGGTAGAACAAAAGCAACGCGATGGATTTGCTTAAAATTCGCCCAGTGGAATTGACAATTTCTATGATAATTAACGCTACAATTTGCGAAGCTAATTGTAATCACACTTCAATGTTTCGGAAATTGCAGCAGCATCCATTGTGAATCTAATTCTAATAAATAATACGACTGAACTTGGCACTTTCCTAATCTGCTTGGTTTTCTTATTGTGAAATACATGTACAAGTCAACACAGTTTTAAAATGTTTCATCCCTGTATTTAAGAATTTCAGTGCTTTGATGTGTGAGTTAAAATATTTTTGTATCATCAGACTACACATTTCTCCAGTTGGAAATCTTCAGTGCATTTGCGTGAATTTTTCGAAAGTCTTTTTTTTTGGCTTTCGATGGAGTTTCAAACCATTCCCATATGAGTTTTAGACGGACATTCAGTCCCATATGTTTGAAATATATCTTGCATTCAAAAGAATTCAATAAAGTAGATTTTGGTTATTTGAAAAGGTACGGGAAAAGGAAATTCCCCTGGTAATCCGTACTCTGACTAAAAAGCAAATGTAAGAAATGACTAGGCTAGTTATTACAAATGAATGAGGAAATTGTTTGAATCTAAATAAAACTCAATCGAAAATCATAAAATAAACTTCCAAAAATTTGAAGTCGGATAAACCTATTTTAACTCACAAATTAAAGTACACATTCCCTTTGTGTGGAAGGTCTACAAATTTACTCATAGGCTTGACTGTTCCTAAGTTGTTGGAATCTAATACAAGCATTTTTATCACGCTACCTTTCACTCCATATTTTACCCATCTGCGTTTCAAATTCGCTTGAACGTCTTTGTATTTGTTTCTCGTTAGTAGAAGTTCAAAATTACCTTTGTTGTCAACATTTAGTTTCAATCTCGTCACACTGTCACTAGATGGCACTTGAGCGACCCAGTTAGCTAGTTTGGGTGGCCATTGACGTCATTTAATAAAGGCTGGTCCCTCGTGTTTTGATTTCAGAAACTAGGAAATCTATAATGGCTTGTCTTGAACTGGCATTCTTCTGATTCGCCTTCCCAAGTTTTTCCCATTGCTCCGTTCCCACCACTACCGATGACGTCCATCGGGTTGCTATGGCTTCTGCCTCAACCCGCTTTATGGATATCTGACAAATATAATTTGAGTGCATGCAAGGAGAAGAACGAGAAATGCGGCCACCTGAAAGCCTACTTAGCAAGGGACGAAAGACTGTAAAGATTTATTAAACGAAAACTTTTAATTGCACTTTTCCAATTAACCAGCAACTCATTATAAGCACGCTCACTGATCACCTCATTTGGAGAGCAACTAGTCAGTATTAAAGCGCTGCATCAACAAGGGGGAGAGTTAATTGATTTCCACTTGTTGGAAATTAAAGCTTTTTTAATTGCTCGTAGACGAAAGAACAGGGCAGGCTTATCTTTTAAGGATTGTCTCTTCTAATGCTTTGCACAAAAAAAGCAATTCTCGTCTGGTGTTGTGCAGAAATGCTCCTTCGTTTGGAATTCAATTGAAATTGGTTGTTAAATATCCATTAGTCACGGCGAACATTTGTTTTCAATTTAAAAAATGCAGCACACTTTATGAGAACTACAAGTTTTCTATCAAAATGGTGGCGCTTTGTAAACACTTTACGCAGCTCCACTGTAACATCATACACTGTAATCTTAAGTCTCAAGACGTGTGATATTACTGTAGTGTTTGAAATAAATTCCTGGATTTCTAAAGCGCATCATCAAATAAATAGTATGGGAAATGAGTTTTTTCCTATTCGTTATCAGTTTTTGACAGCGTTAATTTAAATTTTTATTTTTTTCATTGATAAGCATCAATTAGTAATTAGTATTCAGATACTACAAAAGTATATGTGAATATTGAACACATTCTGTTTATGAAAACATTTTTTGGCATTAAAACAAATGATGCAACATTTTATTTAAAACACAAAATTACCGGTGGAAAGAAATTAAAATCGAAATTTGCCGTCATAAATGTCGTATGGCATCTTTTTCATGTTGTTATTGTCATGTTGTTGATGAAAATTCACAGAAATAAACAAATAGCCACCTAATCAGTCGCTCACGATGTTGACGTTTCAGTTAACCAGTAGTATAATTATCGGTACATCTTTATAAATTCCGCACAATTTTTTCTTTTCTTTCAGAAACCAGTTAAAAATGTCATGATTGAACACCAAAAAAACCCTCACTGTATATATATATGGATTCATTTTTAGCACATCAAATCTTACACATTGGAATAGAGCGTCCCGATTCGTTAAGTTATTTAAATATACTCCTCACAGCTGTTTCAGATCGTCAACATTGTTATTTGCTCATATGGTTCATAAGCAAAGAAAAGGATAAAAGTTATGCCGAGTTTGATTAGCCCATGATGAATTGATTGCATTTCTTTCGAGGATTGCATGACACGTATCCAGAATTCCCAAGGTTCTACACGTAGACCTAACACGCAGTTCCGTCAGCTGCAGGGTTACGTTAACGTTTTAGGTCTTCAAACCTAACCAGCTCTGAAGGCTGATGGGACCGATGAATAAGAGACTTCCTTAAAAAAAGTCTCGGTTTACGACGGCAAATCTTGCGCTTGATTGCTCTTCTTGAAAGTCTTCCAATAGCTTTGATGGAGATTTCATTTCTTATGCCTTTGAATATATCATAAGATACCAAGTGATATCCATGGGCACGGGTACAAGGTACATGTAGTAGCGGATCTGCATAGGATCGTTAATTCATCTCTCCTCAACATGAGCCAAAACCCTTTCCATTGACAAATTCTAGATTCGTCTATATTCACAGTTATGTAACTTTTACAACCAAATTTGATATTTTTTAATTCGTATTCCTTCATCCATTTGCTTGCGGAAACTAGTGTACATGTAGCGATGCATTAGCGAATTTTTTATACAATCCAATAAAGTGCATCCCCAGGAGGCTGTTTGCTTATAGTGCCATAAATATGGTGAAGTAAACATACTTTCTGCCATTTAAATTTGCTCTTGCAGTGTAATTCATTTTCGCTTATCCTTCGGTTACGCTGTAGGAAATAATTAAAAGAAACGTTTGATCGGGATAATAACTTTCAGTAAGAACTTAAAGGAGAATGCTGGAAAATTATCCAAGTTTTCTTTCGAAGTTACCGCATTAGAAAAAAATAGACAAGTTGTCTATCAAGATAGTGGCGCTTTAAAAGCACTTTGCGCAGTTCCACTGAAACAGCATAAATTGTAATCTTCATTCGCAAGACGTGTGATAGAACTATTTTAATTTCTTAACGAATTCTTGTTGGTGAAGGGAATCTTTAAAGCAATCACCTAGGTAGTTGAACTAACCATTCTAATCCATTGTCAGGGATGCACACGGGGAAGAGAGACAGTCAAAGCCCGATGATGTGTAACCGTTTCATATACTCACTAGGCAACTAGGTATAACACACACGCTAAGCGTGGTACAGCAATACGCGACCACGACGACATGCATAAGGAGGTAGGCGCCCACTCCCACACTCCACCCAGGAGCGACTCCCCGAGTGCCTCCCTTGGTAGTTCTTATATACCCAGTTCGGTTCGTATACCGGTCAGCCTCCGAGGAATGTAGGTAGTATGCCAGAAATGTTATCCCCCCCTCCTAGCGGGGAATATGCGAAACACACGTTTGGCAGCTATGAACCACGCGGATCGTGACACCATGCATATATTTAAGCTAATAAAACATTTAAAAATGGGGTGTTAAACGCCTAATAAATTGCATATATGGACAAATTACAGCGAGTTTATTTTACTGACCGTAGGATACTGAGTCGAATTAAATTAGTGTATCTCTAATGTTGAAAATGGGAAAATTATCGGATAGTAAAGCAAAATAAAAGTAGAAAATGACGAAATCATTGGGAAGGAAAACTGAATAAAACATTAGTGTTGTCTTTTTTTTCATGATGGAATTCGTTCTAAATTAACAAATTATAGAAAGATCACAATAGCATTTTTGGAAGTGTCAATTTCAAATGTTGCAAATTTATGTGATCGTAACTTTCCTTGGCATGCAGGTTTCCTTTCTCTTGTCCTAGTAGCTTCTGCAGCGTGTTGCTGCATCGCTTTAATAGTCGGCAAGTTGCCCATTAAAAATAATGATACGATAAATCATCCATGAAGATTTTTATTGCACCAGAAAACGTTCAACATAAATGACATTTAATATCGGATTTCAAAATAGTGCTTTTATTAGTGTACTTTTAATCATCTTTATATTTGTTTTTTTTTCTGCAACTTCCCCATAGTCGAATTAACTTGAATAATTCATGAAATCATTCGAACAAAATATGGCGCAGCTATGATTGGGCAGACCTTTACAAAATATATAACCGAATTTCCTGTTGATGATACATAATGTTGAATATGATATCAACAAAGATATCATGCTCATTTAATTCAAGCGAAACTCGATGATCATTCATTGAAGTACCTCATGTATAGCGAACGTATAAAAATTTGTTTTACTGATGTATACAACTTCAACTTGCCTTAGAATTAATTGCACGTAAAGTCACTCGCAAGTGAACTCTCAGAGCTCTAAGTGTTCTAATCCTGACTATGAACTCTACTCTTCAGAGAATGCAACTTACCCATTAGCTTAGTTGATGTGAATATCATCTTCATAAGCAGTCGGAATGCTGATCGATTTATTCGGCGGTTTAAATAGACCCTGCTTTCTCGTTTTGGGATTTGCAGAAAGCTGAGCAAAATTTCCAGGAGGATTTGCTGCGAAGTAAGACATGCTCTTTGATCAGGCTTTGTACGGTATTAGGCCTATAGGCTCAGG
>JAQIXS010003288.1:0-18628 GCA_034700785.1 Rossiulus vilnensis
ATGGGGCTGGGTTCCTACCAATTACTTCTAAATCCTTCTACTCCGCAATATCCCTTTTCACCATTATTATTTACATACATACATGTCTTTTTGACAAATATAACTTGTATTTTGTATTATTTGTATACTATTTTGTCTATCTATGTATTCGATTTTCTAATATTTATTCTGGCTTGTAGGGTTGTAAATCCCTAATAGTCATTAAGTTGTTGTTGGTGTTGTATTTATCTGTTTTGAACTAAACTATGACATTTTTAAATTATAAAGCATAACACAGACCCTAATTTACAACCAATTCTACAAGAAATAAAAATCAATAATTACTGTTGTGATAAGTATTTGAAGACAAAAAGAGTCACTGTTTTGCTTAGTTGGCATGAAATTGAATTTGTGCAAAAACTGTGCAAAAAAATGAATAATTAATTGAAAAGTAAATTGACAGTAAAACTGTAACAGAAAAGGACAATGATCAAGGCGTAGCTGTTTATTTTTGAGGGAACTCTCCTGGCATCTGTTTGTCTGAAACCAATTTCTAACAACCACGCAAAACTAAAGTTAGGGCGACTAGGATTTCGTTGATGGACGTGCCAAAAATACAGTAACGTGAAGAGCCGGGGTGGGCAACCTTTCGCCTAAAAATTGTGTTTACAGAAACGTGGGTTGAAATGCTCAATTTGGTGATACTTTTTTTTGCAAATGTTTGCTCATTTTCCTTTTCTCCAGGTAACTCCAGGTGACTTATGTTTTTCCAAAATGTCCGCCCATGACATTGCAATTGATGCTACTCAACACATTTAGTCATTATTATTCCACAAAGATACGTTTAAACCCCTAATTTCTGAGCATTTTTATGCATAAACTAGTCGCCCAGGCCATCGGCCAAAAACTCCTCAGAAATTGTTTTAAAATCCTTCATTTGTGACTCATTTTTTTGAAATTTTTGCCTATGATATTCCTTTTCTCCAGGTAACTCCAGGTGTCAGAGACCTGTTTTTTATGTTTTTTCCCAAAATTTCCGCCCGTGACATTGCGATTGATAGTACTCAAACCATCGTCATTATTATTCCACAAATACATGGAAAAATCCCTAATTTCTGGGCATTTTTATTTAGAAACCAGTCACCCAGGCCATCGACCAAAACTCCTCAGAAACTGTGTTTGGAAAAATGTGTTAAAATCCTTCATTTGTGACACATTTTTCCCCCGAAATTTTTCCCGATTTCCCTTCTTCCCAGGGGACTGAGACATGGTTTTGATGTTTTTCCAAAACTTCCCAATTCATATAACTGGAGACACTGTCTTACCCGTGATGACCACTGTCTTGCCATCCAGCCGTTCGTGGGTCTTGCACAGGACGACGGTGCGCATGAGCAGACGCAGCAGCAGCAGGATGGCCAGGGCGATGGCCAGGGGCACGAGGGCCAGGTAGGCGTAGACCGGAAGTCGGATGGACATGGTGGCGGCACGAAACACTGGCTGCTCCTTAAGGACGGACCGCAAAACAGATGCCGAATGAGAGGATGAGACTGAGGATTGCTGAAGAGAGGAGAAGAGAGGCAGGAAAAGTGGATCGGAGCCAGGGGGGGATGAGGGGACGCCCACACGATCCACGTTTCGGCGTCTGGTAGACTCCTACGGGTCCTCTTCGGGTCCGTCCGAAAAGGAGCGACGGAGTCGGAGGAACAGCATCAGGAAATCCCGGACATTTCTTGATTGGGGAAACTGACCCAGGGCCTACTTCCGGGAGGGGCACCAACTTCATTTTTCCCATTTTTTTTGACGTTTTGAAAACCCGGGTTGCAAATCCCGGATTTTAGCCTCAGAAATTTCCCAATTGAGTAGAATTTTAAAAACTGGATTTGAAATAATAATAACATAAGGCCATTGCAGCTAATCTGAGGCCTATGACTGTCTGGGAAGGGAGGGGGGCGGTGAATTTGGGAAAACTGACTAGAAATGTGTTAGAAAATTACTGGAAAATGCGGGTAAAACTGGGAATTCGGCGATGAAATTACTGAACCACAACCTCATCCCCAAAAAATTCATTATTGAAATTGATTAGGTTTGTTACTATAAAGCTTGGGTGTTACAGAAATGTGGTGTTACAGCAAACCCCTAATCATGATATAAACTTGAAAAAAAAAAAAACCACGTTGTGCACATTTGGTGCCCATCTTCGGAGGTTTGGCGTCGAGGAAAACCAGCCGGAACCTGCCAAATTGACTAACTTGCCATTTAGACCACCTGCTTGCATTGGTCAATTTTTGGGGGTCGCTCCGCACTGTACTTCCATATAGAAGATCAATATTGATTGTGCCAATTAAATTTATGCACTAGTAATTTTAGTATGGCATCAGCTACGTCAAAGTCGACATTTCTATTGTAAGAACTTAAGATCTTCATCATAATTAAATCTCAAATGAAACAATTTGAAATAAAAGTGATGAAAATTTACTTTGTTTTCGTGGTAAAATTTTTTAAAAAAAGGTTCTGAACATTTTTTATGATGCATTGACCACCTGACTAAAGTGACCGATTTTGTCCGGTCCTTTGGGTGGTCAGATCAGTGGAGCACCCAAGAATGAGGGGTAGGGGGGCCCCTCAGCCCCCCTACCCCTCAGTATGATTTCATACTAGATAAATGCAAATTTCTTGCTTAAATGGCCTTATTTTACTTCCAGATTTTCAAAAATGTTGCCTACGGCGTTCATTTTAATTGATAGAATTTCTCAAAATTTGTATTAAATTGCAGGCAGGTCAACATAGTCAGGTTTCACTGCATTTAAGGCAAAAATGGGTACTTTTTTTGCATGGTTGGCAACCTTTTTTGCTCAGCCTAAAAAACCCTTGATTAGAAGCCAAAAATGTTCAAAAACGTTTTCCTTAGCATATACTTTGTTAAAATTCAAGTCAGTCCTTTTGGGACGTCCCTGCGTGTTGATTCTGAAGATTAGCATCCTGTTCTCGTCCGTGGTTCCAGGAGGAGGCCCGCTGCCAAAACCTGTGGCGAAAAACGATCCTGAGTATCAACGAAAATCCATTAAGATATACAAATAGATCAGGCGGCCTTGAAGTGTCCTAGACGAGGGTGACCCCGAAAAAAAGGACCCAACGGTAAAATCGCGTCTTCGACCCCCTCAGGTTGAGAAACGGGGATGGAAATCAGAAATTCCAAAAATTTTAAGGTTGAGTTTTGGTCATCTGTTTGATTCCTTTTAATATATCAGGAGATGAACAGAAACCTTAGAAGCAGTAAAACATGTTTAAAAATCGATTTTAATGAAATGGTAGTATGAAGCATCTATATTATCTTGAAAATCGTTTTTTTAAGTAATACTGGGAGATTTTCATGAAATAGTATAAATTCTATGATTTACTGAAATGTCCAAAAGATGAGGAATTGCTACCATTTCATGAAAATCTCCAATATTTCTGGGTAAATATATATTTTCATGAAATGATAGAATATCTTCATCCTTTTGAAATTTCGATTAACCATAGTATGGTAGAAACGGTACAACGGTAAAACTCATTTTCTTTCCAGAAAAAATGGGAGATTTTCATGAAATAGTAGAAATTTCTTATCCTTTGGCCATTTTTTGGGATTTTTCATAAAATAGTAGAAATTCCTTAATTTTTAGACAATTAACAAAACATAGTAGCTTATTTATATTATCTTGGTAAAAAAGATGTTTTTTCAAAAATATTGTAAATTTTCAAGAAATGGTAAAAATTCCCTATCTTTTGGCAATTTTACTAAAACAACGCATCTATGTTATCTTGAAAAACGTTTTTTCCAGTAATACTGGGAGATTTTCATGAAATAGTATAAATGCTATGAATTATTGAAATGTCCAAAAGATGAGGAATCGTACCATTTCATAAAAATCTCCTTTTTTGTGGGTAAACATATATTTTCATAAAATGATAGACATTCTATATCTTTTTAAAATTTCGATAAAACAGTATAGTTGAAATGATACAACGGTAAACCTCATTTTTTCCCCTAGAAATATTGGAGATTTTCATGAAATAGTAGAAGTTTTTATCCTTTGGCTATTTTTTTCGGATTTTTCGTAAGCTAGTAGAAATTCCTTATTTTTTAGACAATTAACAAAACATATTATTTATACTATCTTGGAAAAAAAGATGTTTTTTCCAGATATATAGCAAATTTTCATGAAATGGTAGAAATTCTTTATCTTTTGGACATTTCACTAAAACATAGTATTTATTCATCTCGACGAGAAATTATCTTGTTCAGAAATACTGGAGATTTTCATGAAATGGTATAATGTCTTGAAAAAAATATAAAATCCCTATGACAAGTTGGAAATAATTGTTCTGAAATACAGGATTCCAATGAATTTTTCTAACAAAACAGCGCTAATTTAACCTGAAACAACACCTACAGAACAGCCTTGACAAAATACCCTGAAAGCCTTAAACATATTGCATTTCCATTTATTTCTTAAAAAATAACAATTTTATCTGAATTTATCATAACACCAAATTTCTCTGAAGTATTTGCAATTGCAATGAAATACAGATTAGTGTATTTTTTTGGCAAAACACTGCTAGTTTCTTGGAAACTACAAGCAGCCTCTCAGCAAAATATAAACACTTGTTTGATAAAATTTTACACTAATAATAATTATAAATAATTAAACCGCGCAAATTTAAACGTAGCGAGAACGAGCATCCCGAGGAAAGCTAAATTTGAGAATTTCTACTGCCTGAGACGAAAAAGCGATTCGGTTTTAGGTTCGTCGCTATTTTTTAACCAAAAATTGAAAGAAAAAAAATCCTAGGGTGCAAGTGCCAGTTTCACAAAACTGGCACAGCAGGTATCGGGTCTCTGAATCTGCCACACCGGGATTCTATTTTTTGGCACGCTCGTCAGGTGAATGGCAGACCCTCGAGGATCGTTCGGCAATCTTGGCATATATACCTTCATTCTGGCAAAAACTGTGCGAAAGCCCGTGTGCAAAAAACAAAATAAAAATAAAATGAAACGCACAAACCTCGTCCAGGATTTTCTGCAGGCTTCATTGCTTTTCCCCCCGAAGAATTTCATGGCACCCGAACGCATTTCCAGAATGTCACCTTTGCGTTAAATTCCACGTTATCTAAGACGTTGATGGCAATGGCCCCTAAATGCGTTGAAGAGTAACATTTTAGGCGATACGTTCTTTCGTAAATCTTGCACATTTTTACAGTACTTACCAATTCGCCTCAGACGAGCACTTTCCGTAAAACTGCCTATGAATTTCAAAATAGTCCATTTCAAAAACTTGGTCCCGTTGTAAAGAGTTTCATTAATTATTATATCTAGTCAACTTTAACGGGAGATTAGGCCAAAATCCTGGGTTAGCAATCCCGGTTTTCAAAAATCTCCCCACACTTCACCAAATTTTTTTGGCAAAATCCATAATTTATACAGTGACATTTTTTTGCTTTTGGCGTTTTATTAAATAAAGGAATGCCAAAGGGAAAACAAATGAAGCTAATTTTGTACAGAAATTAATTCAAAAATCCACGATTTGTGATTTCACAATTTTTTGCCGACAGCCTTTCCTTATTTATTAGTAATTCTAAACGTATTTTGCATAAAATTGTATTCCGTTATCTACGAGTTGTAATGAGGTTAACCTGGGAAACCCAGGAAAGTCAGGGGTTTTTATCTGACTAAAGCTGTGAGAACCCTGGTTAGTCCACCTTGGTTTGTTTGCCCAAACAACGTCGAATACACCCACAATCCTTGAGAGTTTAAGTGTTCAAAAACTAATTGCAGGTTACGGGTTAGTTGAACCCTTATGCCAGACGCTTGACCCATGAGCAGCAGGCTACGGCAAAATCCCAGAAAAAGTCGGAAAACACCGATTGCTTTTGCGCGTCACGTCCGCCATTGCTTTAATGCGGAAACAAACATTGATTTCAGAAATCTAGTAGACAGCTTTGGGTTTCTAGAAAACGAGAGTGACAAGTTGCCCTATGCAGCCGTGCGCGAATTTGCGTCCGCTGCCGAAACGATTCCGCAGAATCTTCTCTTCCAAAAAACGATCGCTCAAAATATTAGCACCGCAGGCACCAGCTTCAGGTGTAAAGAAATTCAAAAGCCCGAAACCAGAATGTGCGTTTTCTGGCACTTTGGTGCCTGGCGGCTCGTTCCGAGCGCGTCCACTATGGGCCGACGGCTTCATCAGAATCCGAGTCGAACTCTGGTTTTTCAGAAGGAAAGAAGATGCGAGAGAGAGGGGATTTACGGAATCTTCCTCGATCGATCGATAAATGCTAGTAGATGCGGGAAGGCGTTGCACGTTGCGTTCGACTGTGGGTCACGTGGGCGGCGTCCGAGGCGGGTCTTCAGAGAGTCGGCGAGAACGAGCTGGGAATCAAGATGCGGGACTCCATTTCCTTGATGAGCGGAACTGGAACGGAATCGAGTAGCAAATTACGACACAATCAGAAAGTGAATATCCCTTGGATGAGGACGATTGTCGATACCAATATCATTGCGAAATTTCTATACAGCAGCAATGAGGCATGTTTATACAGGAATTAATAGGAAAAATATAAGAATTTATTTTAGAGAACATCATGCTTATTTGAAAGCTGCAAAGGAGGTCTAGAGAAATATTTGAAATTCATGCAGTTTAAATATTGCACACTTTAATAGGTGCAAATCTTGCTTCACTGCGCATAATTCGGTTGGTTTTTGAACAAAATTCGATTTCTATTTTATGAATACTGTCAAAGCACAGTTTTTTTAAAAAAATACAATAATATAAAGGAAGGGTTCAAAAATAACGGAATACATAGGAACACTTTGCAGCCCGCATCAACGGGTATTTTTGAAAAGTGCCCGTATTTGACGCACTCCTTCGGATGTTAAGCATTTGGGGAAAAAAGCGCAACTTATATGCGAGCAAATATGGTAATTTGGAAAAGAATTCCTGAGACTTGAGGCATGCCAAGAACAAGATCAATAATATGGTTCCGACAAGTGAATTAGAATGTCTCGAAAAGGTCGCGTGCAAATTACCCGTGTAAGCGACGCACTCGTCCCATCCAGGCTTCTGCCACGCGGCCTCTCGCGTTTCCTTCCTACTGGGCAGGTCCTTGTAAACTAGAAGTTGGAAGAAGGTTAGCAAAAGACGAACAAAACCTCATTCATGGACACAGCTAACATGAAACATTGGGTTCATTTTGGTTCGGCATCTACAGCCGTGATCTTGCTCTATTCCATTCTAAACCATGCTATTTGATAGCCTGCATGCAGCATGTTAATGCCAAGTGGTAGCTGGTCCCCCCAAATTGACTCACATAAGTGAAATTACAAATTTATAACAGTCACCCCTGAAAAGTACCACGCTAAACATTCCCCTTCCGCTCAAAGCTCCGCCCACTCAAGTGAAAAAGACGTCATCTTTGTTAACTAGACAGGTTTTAAACAAGATAAATGTAAGCGATCTTTATCGGACTGTTTTAAGCTCCAAGCCAATAGGAACACAGCGTATCTAGCGCCCTTTCCAATGTCGTCTGCTGTATCACTCCAGCCAATGGCAACAAAGTGCACCTCTGATTCGCCATTGTTCCGTATTTCAAGTTGTGATGTCCATGGCGATTGCAAGTAAAGTAGCAAAACTGCCTCAATAGATGGCGGAGCAGCTTAAGTAAAATTTTTCTTATCAATTTTTACGCAAAGCAACAGTCTTGAACATTAGGGAGAGACTTGTCTTTGACGTCAACGTAAGTTTTCCTTGGTACTTTTACCGGGGGGTTAGAAGAACCAAGGCGATTGGGAAGGGGAGGTGGTCGTAGTCAATTACCGAGGTCCTATCCGAGCATTCGCCTGGGAATACTGAGGAAACCACGAAAAGCACAATTGGGATAGTCGACCCAGGATTGGTACAGGGTTCGTGCTAAAATTCACGAAATCATTTCCCCGCGAATATTAATTAACAACTAACAATGGCAATTTCTTTTGCAGCACTAGCAATTTCGAGGCAACGGTGTTTTTATCGGTAAAATAATCGTAACTTTTACAAACAAATTAAACGCCGTCTCTTCGCGTGGCTCCAGGCGCAGTCAGGTGAATATAAACGGATATTACTATCACAACGCTTCGGTCCTCTTTGGACCTTCTTTAGGTGCTATCGATTACAAACGAACATTTTACCGACCGCGCCTGATGCCAATACTTATCGATTAAGTACTGGTCACTCGAAATTTGGCGCATATTCAAAAGGGATTTCCTCGACTTTACCTGGCTTCGGGAGCAAAAACTAAATTTTCCCTGACTATCCCTGGCCGGTGCTTATTTCGCGGACTTTCCAGGTGCGCACGAACCCTGAAGCGTCAGATGATGCGTCTGGCAAGTTTCCCGCCTTGGAATAGTGCTTTCTATTGCAGATTTTATTTCTGCCGCGCCGCATGTCTGTTACGTTCACCGCCGGCCAATGCGAATGAGGCTAGAGCCGAGAAGCCGAGTGCCGCTCACCCCAGAAATGATGCACGTTGTACAGGCGTCCGATCTGCGAGAACAGGCCGCAGAATGCTTCCTCATTGTTTTGGCGATAGTGAATGGCTCGTGCCCTGAAAAAAGAACGCGAAGCATTTACGAAAGGCACGCCATCAACGAGTCATTTGGCAAAACGAAATTGCGCAAAAAAATTACCAATTGTTTCCCCACTCTATCATCGTTCCGGGCTACGAAAGATAAACATGAGAACACAAGTTAAAAATGGAAAACCACAGTAATCAAAGCTGTACCCTGTTGAAAAATTGACCCGTAGCAAAAAGCAATGGCTGCAAAAACCCTGTTTAACAGAAGTCAATAAAATCTTCTAGGAGGCAACAAGTCTTCACGCTGCGGACCAAATGCCCCAAGAGCCACGAGATTCCACGGACCTTAAGAATGTAGCTCCGAACTTCATAGATGTGTTCGGCGGGGCGTGCCTTCGGCGCATTCCAGAAGCTGAACGAGAGCAGGTACTGGCAGTGCCTCATCCTCACGTACTTCACTCGCTCGCTGGTCAGCGCACTGTACTCCTAGGGAATGGTAACCAACGTGAGCACGGGCCGACCCAGCCACAGAAAGCCGCCCCGGCTTAGAGATAGAGGGGCCGCGCGTAGCGCCACCTACTTTGTCAGACCTGAGGATGTTGTTGGCCTTGTTCAAGGACGTGTAGCCGTTCATGTAGCGCCACAGATGCACTGGAAATCAAGGAGACATTCCATCAAAGGGGGTCGTCCACACATCCCTCGGCTTCGATCCCAAAACCCGCCCGTGATCGTCATCTTACATGCCTGGTCCTGGTCCCCAACGTCGACCACCCAGCTGCCGATCAGCTCCGCTTCCAGATCGTTGCGCGATTTGGCCAACTGGACAAACTGTCCGCTGAAAAAGCACCGGGCTTGAGTCTCGAGAGCCAGCGTTCCCGAGACCGAGCGCCGTTTCAAAACTTACTAGTTTTTCGTGTAATTTTCCATGCATTCAGGCTTGACGTTGTCGGCTAAGTGTAAAAAACACGGGAGGATCGAGACGGGTCGCTTCAAAAGGCGCCACTTTGCAGTTTCCAGAGCGCGACTTACTGTGCAGGGCGTAGATGACTTCCTTGTCCGACAGCAGCCTGGAGTGCGATTCTTTCTGAGGCTCTATCCGCTTGACGTGCAGGATTTTGCTGAACCAGCTCTCGCGGTCGTCCGAACGCGGCTGGCTGGAGGAAATGGACCTATGTAGACAAATTGGTGATCTCTTAAAATGCATTTATTTCGAGCGACGCAACAACACCCCTACCCTCCCCCCCCAAGTGACCTTAAACCCGATTCATACCGAGGCGAACAAAACGTTGGAATCAGATTCAGGTTGTCTGTATCGACCGTGGAGGAATGGAATTTCATGGGGTTTAAGGCGGGGCGCACACCAATGCAGTAAGACAGATACGGCCAAAACATGTGCAACATGAAGTAAAGTACCTTGCCACATCCTTGCCATCTCCGACTTGGAGACATTTTACTCCACGAGACATGGCCTTCTTGTCTCATGCAGCAGATATCTTACTGCACATGTTGCAGTCGCACTGGTGTGCGCCCTGCCCAATGGAACCTGTGGTTCTCAAACGTTTATGCTTTACGCATACCTGGGGATCCTACATACAACAGCTCAGATCTGTCTGTCTGTCATCCTGTAACACTAACATCTATTCTCGGTCCTGACAGATTTCGAACCTCGGACACCTCGGTGAGCTCCATGGCACATTAGGCCAACACGTTCATTTCTGAAAAGAATATGCATTCGGGGCATTTCTCATCCCGCAGGTATTTTTTTAATAGCGAAATCTAGCTAGGTTTGAACGCTTTGCGCTTGATGCACTCTTAAGCAGGGGGCGAACCCAGGATACATTTCCTTGTTTCTGTAATATTTTGTGAATATATGTTGGACGAATCTAACAAGTTGATTTTGTCGATATGCACACGCCAGCAAAACCCCACTTTGACAGCGGCTCTCGAAATATTTTACCGAGGAACGGTTTTTTAAAAGAACCTAATATAGGTTTTACTATGGCATAACTTTTTTCTTTCTGCAGCTGAACCTCACAGCTAAGCTTTTTCTTTGTCAAGATGGGGTTGCCACATATTGCACTCTGTCGAGGTCGTTTTACAATTTCAATGGATCCTCGACCTTGACCTCATCGTATAATGCAGAATCGGCAGCGAGGAATTTTGAGCTACTTGATAGAAATCGTGGCGGATCATTAATAAGTGACAGAATGCAGTGGTGCAGAAAACAGGGGACGAGGGGGGATATCTGTTAAAATAGGTGTGCAACGTGCATGACTGCACATATCGGCCATGTTACTGTTCTTGCCAATCAGCTTCTTAGATTTGCCCAACATATTTTTAAAACCGTTCCACAAACGCTGTGCCCAGTCATCGATTTGGCCACTATTTGAATAGTTCTGACGGGATTGGATCCCTTATAGACCTACAGAAAGTTGAAAAAAAATTGCAAACGGGGCAGCACAGAGATATTCATCTTTGCAAAAATGAGTCCATACATTAGCAAAACAATCTAACCAAACCGAATTATATTTAAACGCAGAATCTGTGAGAAATCTATGCACCAAAACTCCGCGATGAACTGTCGGTACACCACATGGATTTCACCACCTACATCGTGCCATTTATCAGCTGACATTCGGGCACAGAGTTAAACTGATAATTACATAAATTACATCATCAGGTTGGGGGTTTGATATTTGGTTACATGTGGTTACAAGGGGGAGGTTACAGTCTACAGGTACATTTAAGATGCACATATGAAGAGCATTGGGGATTAAAGATATCAAACATATTCCACTTCCATCTTAAATAAATATTTAGAGAGGAGGGGATGGGGGATGTACATTTTAAAATGGTTACTTAATAACCATGGGCTGTCGGTGACAAGGGATGAGGTGAATAAATCCAAAAAAGGGTCCTACATAATTTGTGTACGTTCCCATAAGTGAAATGCTTTCTTTTTTCCCCAGAAGAACGTTCATGCATGGTATTTCATTGCTGAACTGAAGCTGAATCTAGAAAAGATGGACAGTGACATGACCGACCATGATTGAACTTGAAATGTTGGTGATTTTTTATCGGGACCGGAAGTTGGACATGCAAGTGCCGGACTGTGCCTGAAAATCCTTTCTCGGAGCCCGAAACGCAAGGGCATCGATGGATTTTTTCGACAATAATTGGCTGCAAAAGCGTCGCAAGTCGAAGGCCGACTTCCCCAAACGTGCCTTCTGCCTGCCCTGCGCACTTGACCTTCCAGAGGGGGTCGTGCAGGGGGTCACCTTCAGACCGGGTCGCTAGTGCCGAAACGCGAAACGAGAGTGGAAACGGGAACCGCACGACGGCCCGGAATTACCTGACGAAACTCGCCGCGGTCGTCGATGTTTTCCGTCGATTCAGCTGGGAAAACCTCAGAGAGACACAACGCAGAGCAGACGCCATCTTCGATATGAATTTGGAACACTTTTGCGTTCGAAGTACGGAGGCCTCGAGAGGTCGCTGATACCGGATTACGGAGCTCCTTTCGAGCCTTTGCAATGATAGTCCAAGATGAGCGAATTATAAAAAAACTTCGTCGTCATCGCCCCACGAAACCGCTGGTATTGTATTTTTATAACTAGACATTAATATAATTTTTAAAACATGAGCATGATTTGTGATTTTTCAGATTGAAAAAAAATTCGAGTTACGGAGGTCTGTGAGGACTGTGGACTACGGAGGCCTGTTGGTGCCGAAGCATCATACGTCAAAGGGTCATCCATAAAGAACGTCCGGGGCAGGGAGGAGGGAGGGGGTAAGGTTTTCTTTTTCGGTAAATACTATTTCAGGGAAGATATTGCAGATTTATTTATCCCTTTTAAGCATGAAAAAAATGAAAATAAATAATAAAACGCCGGAGTACTAAGGTCAATAGATCTGTTTACGGAGCCCCTTTGGAGCCGCCGCATTTGAAAATTTGTCCCCAGGCCAACGAAAAAAGAATTAAAAATTAGAAATATACCCGCAATCATCCAATTTGTTAATAGAAATTAATCTTGCTACAAACTCGGGATATCCCTCTTGTTTTGGCCACCATTGTTCCACACGGAGCAGATTTCTAAATGGATGGAAAAAAATCAATAAGGCCCATGACAACGAAAAGATAACAATAGGCCTAACAACAACGATGGACGACGATTTATCGGCAGAAAAGCAGGTATTTTGCACACAAAAAATCATCCGTTTTCAGTATGTTTTGGGTGATATATAAAACTAGTTCCACTCTTGCAGAGATTGCTTTCAAAACTGGAGATTTTGGAGAAAAGAAAGTCGCTGATTGGAGAAAAAGAAATTGCCTTAAAAGAAAAAATAGTGAAATATGAGAAAATCAATTTGGAAATCGAAAACAAGAAGGACAGGGCAAACACCATCGCCAAGGAAGAAGATGAACAAATCAAACTGAAGGAACACGAAATACAATTGTAAGTGACTTTTTTAAAAATTTCAAAAATTATCGAAAAAATCAAAAAAATTATTGATGAATTATCTTTCCGAAAAATTGACTATAGTTCATTAAATTCTTAAAATTACCCCCAGAGTTTCATTAACTTAATTGTATTAGCCTTTCTTTAAAATATCAGGGAACATAATTGTCTTGAAATGCCATAATAAAATTAGATGCAAGAAATTCTCCAACATTTTGGTAAGAATGTTACCGCGATATCAAACATTAAATTTCACCTCATTCAGTTTAACGATGATTTGTAATATCTAAAAATACATTGATTAAACTTGATTTTTGCAGTCTTTACATTTAATAACAGTCTTCTAGTTCAATAATGATGCAAGATTCTCAAAATTCTATGAATGTTAGTAGTTTTTAATAATAAATAGTAGTCAAATATTATCTTCAAAATTCTATTATTGTTAGCATTTTTTAATAATAAATAGTAGTCAAATATTATCTTCAATTCTCTTCATAACAGTCTTCTAGTTCAATAATGATGCAAGATTCTCAAAATTCTATTAATGTTAGTATTTTTTAATAATAAATAGTAGTCAAATATTATCTTTAATTCTCTTCAAAATTCTATTAATGTTAGTATTTTTTGATAATAAATAGTAGTCAAATATTATCTTTAATTCTCTTCAAAATTCTATTAATGTTAGTATTTTTTAATAATAAATAGTAGTCAAATATTATCTTCAATTCTCTTCATATTGAAAAACATACTTGAAAAACACCATAATATTCTCCAGATATTGTTCGGTTCAATTCTCATTTATTTTATTTTTCAAATATTGCTCGAAAAAGCATGAAAATTTCGAGAAAATTAACACAGATTTTTGTGTCGATGCAGATTGAAGGTGCGAGTGAAAGAAATTCAGAAAGAGAAAGAGGACATTCAGCAAGAGCAAAAAGAGTGCAAAATTCACCAGTTTTTGGAGAAAGTGTTGGAGGCGTCAAACGGGGTGAGTTTTGTCGACCTTCAGATTCGCAAAATTTTCCCAAAAAATCCCAAAAAATGTTGTACTTGCTGTTACTGCAGGAACTGAAGCAAATCAAAGACGTCGTTCTGAAGTACGAATCTCTGGGAAATGTACTCAAGGTTTGGACAAATATCTGAAAAATGAGAACTGAATGCACCCAACTGAACAGAAATCTTTTTCTAAATATTCAAAACGAAAATTAGAACTTACAAGATAAGCAGCAAGCCACTCAAGACGTCATCCTGGACGAGAAAAAGGACATTTGCACTTACACAAAGGTAAGTTTTTACGGCCACAATTTCACAAATAATAAATTTCAGCGAATTTTTCACCGACCACAATTTCAAAAATAGCAAATTAATGTGAATTTTCACAGACCACATTTTTTTTACAAATAATTAAGCTTGAGTGAATTTTATGAACTACATTTTCGAAAACAATTCTACACATTTCAGTAATTTTTTATGAATCCCAATGTCACAAATAGTAAGTTTTAGTGAATTTTCACCGACCACAATTTTACAAATAATAAATTTCAGTGAATTTAACGAACTACAATTTCGGAAACAATAAATTTCAGCGAATTTATACGGACAACAATTCTACAAATTTCAGTGAATTTTTATGAATTCACAATGAAGGCCACAATTTTACAAATAATTGAACTTCAGTGAATTTTACGGACTACATTTTCAAAAACAATACAACAATTCGACAACAATTCTCCAAAGTTCAGTGAATTTTAACCGATAACAATTTTACAAATAATACATTTCAGTGAATAGATCACGACCGCAATTTCACACAAAAATTGAATTTCAGCGAATTTTACGAATTACAATTTCGTAAACAATAAATTTGAGCGAATTAATACGAACGACCATCCTACAAATTTCTGCAAATTTTTATGAACCGCAATGTTACAAATAATAAATTGCAGCGAATTTTGACTAGCCACAATTTCACAAATACAGTAAGTTCAGTGAATCAAAATTTCCCAAATATTAAATCTTAGTGAATTTTCACTAAGAACACTTCCCATTTGCAAGTTTTGATGAATTTTCCCAAATAAACATTCCACAAATATAAATTTCAACGAATTTTCACGGACCAGAATTTCGCGAACAACACATTTCTGCGAATTTTCACAAGCAATAAAATTCAGCGGATTTTCAGGAATGCATGTTCACAAATGAATTTTCACAAATTCACAAATCACTAACCGATTGTAAACTTCACTAAATTTTCAGAAATATAAATTTCACTGTAAAATTACTCGAATTTTTAGAGACCATAGGTTCACAAGTAATAACTTTCAGTGAACTTTCACGGAGAGTTGAGAGCGATATTGGGACGTTGACTTTCAGAACCAATTACCTAAAAGTGACACACTCTCAGACAGCACTCTCGAGAGTCTGTCATCGCTCGCAGCTCTCCAAATAAATCTCCTTTGCATATTACCGACACCCAGAGCCAAGAAGAGCACATTTTGCGACTGCACGATAACCTCGGTCACCTGAGAGTCAAACTCGAGAGCGCCGAGGAGGAGATTCGCGAAACGGAAGCGGACCTGGAATGGACCAGGCGAACGGAAACGGAAATGCGGCTGAAATACGAAGAAATGAAGATGTATGACGGCTGCCCTGGGCGCACAATAGAATCATACTGATATAAGTAGTCCTAAAAACCAATATAATACTGATATCACTAAGCATACTTAAAATAATAGTTGCAAAGACCAGTATATATGTAGTGATATCAGTATAGAATCATGCTGATTTCAGCATAAAATCATACTGATATCAGTAGGCCCAATATCAGTAGGCCCAAAAATAACTACTATATTATCTTTAACTGAGATGTGTAGATTTCAGTTTGAAATCATACCGATAGAATTACTGATGTTTGTAGTCACAAAAACTAATATAATACTGATATCACTAAGCGTATTGATATAAGTAGTTCCAAAAATCACTGTAATACTGATATCATTAGTTCCAAAAACAGCATATATATTGACATCAGTATGAAATCATGCTGATATTAGTAGTCCCAAATACCACTATAATACTGATATCGCATAGCATACTGATATTAGTAGTCCCAAACAAACGTATATATAGTGATGTCAGTATAGAATCATACTAATATCACTAAGGCAATACTGACACCAATATAGAATCATACTGATATCACTAAGGTTATACTAATACCAGTATAGAATCATACCAATATCACTAAGGTTATACTGATACCAGTATATAATCATACTGATATCACTAAGGTAATACTGATACCAGTATAGAATCATACTGATATCATTAAGGTTATATTGATACCAGTATAGAATCATACCAATATCACTAATGTTATACTGATACCAGTATATAATCATACCAATATCACTAAGGTTATACTGATACCAGTATATAATCATACTGATATCACTAACGTAATACGGATACCAATATAGAATCATACTGATATCACTGAGGTTATACTGATACCAGTATAGAATCATAACGATATCACTAAGGTTATACTGATACCAGTATAGAATCATACCAATATCACTAAGGTTATACTGATACCAGTATACAATCATACCAATATCACTAAGGTTATACTGATACCAGTATATAATCATACCAATATCACTAAGGTTATACTGATACCAGTATAGAATCATACCACTATCACTAAGGTTATACTGATACCAGTATATAATCAAACTGATATCACTAAGGCAATACTGATACCAATATAGAATCATACTGATATCACTAAGGTTATACTAATACCAGTATAGAATCATACCACTATCACTAAGGTTATACTGATACCAGTATATAATCATACTGATATCACTAAGGTTATACTGATACCAGTATAGAATCAAACTGATATTAGTAGACCCGGGCCCAAAAGCTCTTGGCCAATCATGAATTGTCTAATTTTTCAGGTCCATATCAAACATGGTTGGGACGATCCTGGCCCACTGTGGAAAGCAGATCCGGACCGAAGACCCCATGCAGCAAATCGAAAAGGTTGGTATGAATTTGCAGAAAAACACTGTTCTTCATTTCTTCAATAAATATTGATGGAGGAGGATGGCGGCCATAGGTGCAGCAGTACATGGACGACCTGAAGATGATAACGGAAGTGACGAAGGAGGAGAGCGGCGCCTCGGATGCGGCACAGGCGACGAGCAGTGTGGCCAAGTGAATCTCAAGAGAGTCTTCAGAGTCAGAGAATCTTGTCAGACCTCATTATATTTGTCATTATACTCATTATATCAGTATAGAATCATACTACTGTCATTAAAAATCATACTGATATTAGTATATCCAAATTATTCATTTAATTCATACACAAACTATATGTTTTAAATATATATCAACGTTCCACATTTATGTCGTCATGAGAAGCTATCGGTGAGTGGCTCTCAGAGAGCTACTCCCATAATACCCATCTGTTTCACAGAGTTGAGAGGGCTCTCTATTGATCACAGGTGACAGCTCATAAATGGGGAGCCCTATCTTCGCCTCTCAGAGAATCACTTTGAAATGCCAACCAATTCTGCTGAGAGTGCTCTCAGAGGCGCCCAACTCTCCCTTGGACAGATCCGTTAAACTCTCAGAGCGCATCTGTTACAATTCCCACCCGTTTCGTAGAGTCGATGATAGTACACAACTCTCGGGATTGTCAGAGAGCAACTCTCACCATCTGCACATGTTTCGTGTAGTTGAGAGTGCTTCCAGAGGCGCGCAGCTCTTAAGCATTCGTCATTCTAAGAGAGCACTCTTGATAGTTCCACCTGTTTAGTACAGCTGATAATTATCTCTGTGACATACAACTCTCAAGTGGACTGATCCATATTCCCAATGTTTCTAGAGTTTAAAGAAATGGAATGGCTATGCTTTACAGGGAAAGGACATTTATTTCATTGACATCTATATACTAATTTTTTTTGGAATGGAATGGTGAAGCTAGCCTCGACACGTCCTTCATGGGTAGCCCACTTCACCCCAGCGAGGGGATGCTGGGAAGGCCTGGAATGTCGATGTCCAAGACGTCGTCCCTCTCCGGGTGGAAGAAGGCGGCCTTGGCGGACACTGTCTTGGACGAGGACAGTGTCCGCTCTTGCTCCTTCATCTGCTGTTCCTGCGAATCGATCGAGAAGCACCAGAATGAAGACAGTGGACAAAATCCAGGCAGTTCATTCCAAGCCCATTTTCGGATAAACCAGAGCTAAAATCCCGGATTTGGAACCCAGTTTTGTTCCAGTCATCCGAATTTTCCCAAATGGCATTCCTTGTCCCACATGCACTAGCATTCCAAAGCATTCCAAAATGGGCACATTTTGGTCAAACTCACGTTGATCTCCATGGACGTTGATCTCCATGGCAGTGGACAAAATCCAGACAGTTCATTCCAAGCACATTTTCGGATAAACCAGAGCTAAAATCCCGGATTTGGAACCCAGGTTTGTTCCAGTCATCCGAATTTTCCCAAACGGCATTCCTTGTCCCACATGCACTAGCATTCCAAAGCATTCCAAAATGGGCACATTTTGGTCAAACTCACGTTGATC
>JAQIXS010003289.1:0-18628 GCA_034700785.1 Rossiulus vilnensis
CACTAAATTAAATATCTACTTGCTGAACAAAAATGCATTTGTTTTTAATACTTGAATTCCTTTCTGTATGCAACAATGTCCTCCGTCGCAATTTCAACGGTATTTATAATAAGTTTGTGATTTTATGGGGGTGAATGACCTCAAAATGTTGCATGGATACGTGACGTTTTTTTAGGGTTGTGATTTGACATCATTTAGTACGTGAATATCACCGCACTTGCGTTGCTATGTGAAGATCAAAGACAATGGGATGTGATGGGAATCTTTCAAGTATAGAAGATTTTTGAGGAGAGAGAGAGGATTAGGGATGTTTTCGCTTATTTCAAACCTATCATTCTCTGAGCCTGTATGCCAATATTTGCTGAATCTTCGGCAGAGTGAATCTTATGAAAACACTATTACGAATTATGAATTTTAGCCGAAATTTACATAAAAATTGCCCGAATATTCTTTCGAAAAACGAGACCAGAGATAATTTATTATGCTGTTGTTGTTGTTTTTTTCCAAAAACGGTTTCGTGGTATTTTAATACCGGTAGCCAAGAGTAATGATGCTTGAACAATTTTGTTTTTCATCGAGCATTTTGGTGAACTTGAGTTCAAACCTACGTACACGTGTACATTAATTATTATTTTTTTTTTGTTTCTCTTCAACGTCAAACCTAAGACCACTTCTGGTTAAAAATGGGGCGACCTGGCATCGAGGGGTGTAAGTAATCAATAGCCATGGGGGTGAAAGTTGTTGCCCACCTGTTGAATCCTCCGCTAGCGATTACGTTGTCTGTCCCGGTCACCCGCAGGCCGTCCTCTGGTCAGTGGGAACGGTAGAGTCCACTATATGAGGATGGCCGCCGCTGGTAACGCTCACGTAAATCCTGCATTTTTGGTGCGTTTCATGTCCGCGATGTGCGTGAGAACTTGTCCCCGACCGTTGTCACACTGACATTAAACCCGAATGCTGAATGTCTGTTGCATCTGCAAATTACATTTATCTTTCGATGTAAAAACGGCTGCTGTTTATGTCGGCGGCAAACGTCATAAAAATAAAAACTTAGTGTCAATGCCAATGGCGGTATGTACCGAATTAAGCAATTTCGGAGGTATCGGCAACCGGTTTTTGCATGTTGCTGTTGTTGTTTTTTATTGGTTTTTTTTTTCTCTTTTCTTATTTTATTTATTTCTTTTATTTTCTCGGTGGTTGCAGGTGTTTGTGTTGTCCCTTCTCATTACGATCGCAGGCCTACTGTCCCGATTTCATTGATCCAATCTGGGCATTCAATGGGGGGCTGGAGAAACAGGATATTTGCTTAAGTCTGTCGGAATTAATTAGCGAGGAGTTTTATTGGGCTTTTTGATGTCTGTGGCAAATTTAGCGCTTTTCTACAATTGTGCCAAATTTTTTTTATTGGTTTTTTTCTTTAGGGCGAATGTTGGGCGTTTAGCTTCTCGGTGTTAACGAATTAATTTGCGAGTTTCGATTGGCGGGGTCAAGTATAGGAAAGCTTGCCTTTCGTGTCGTTTCCATTCGGATGCAACTATCTGAGAGTAGATTTGAATTAAGGCCGATTTACACTTGCGCGGTGGGCGGCGTGTTCCTACCAGATGTGGACCAATCGGTGATATTTAGCTTATTGATTACATCTTCCTGCATAGAAGAAAGCCACGCCAATGTGGCACTGACACGATTAATCGCAAACAGCCTCTTGCATCCTATTAGTACACTCGAACTCCCCAGTCCATTCTAGTCTTGAACAGACAATAGACATTCTCCCTCTTTCTACTTTTAGTACGCTACCAAGCAGGAATGTATGTTTCACAATTGATGCTTTATCACTGATATTAATGAATTTGTGGGTTCCTACAAGCCCCTGTTCGTGCTCGCCCACTAAGACCCATTTAAATGGAACCTACTCGTTGCAATCGCAATATTAAATTACGTTACAGAAACAATGATGTTTTCTACACGGTGAATTTTACAATTAAAACTTAGAACTTAATTTCGAAATAGGCAGACTGAGAAAGAAGGACTAACATTTTAGTAATTTAAATACATCGGCACTTTCTAGCATCACATGACAGGGTACAGTTAAGATTGTTAAACCAGTTGGTAATGCCTTCAATTTCCAAGCAATGAAACATTATTTACTTAACAAAACATTGTCCAACATGTTGGGGTTTCCCCCCCTCCCCCTCAGACGATCAAAAGCAGTCCATGATTTCATGCTTGATCAATGAAATTTTCTTGCTTAAACGACCTTATGTTACTGTTATTTTTAATCCAGCATTTTCCAAATTTTCGCCAACGGTGTTTCTTTTATTTAGGACATTTCTCAGAATTTTTGTGATAAATTGCAAGCTTAAATCCAAATTGAAAAAAATATCTGGAGATATATATTCATAATATATGTTACAATGAAAAATATATTTATAATATCTGTAATTAAAACACTTAATTAAAATATTCCGTATAGTGAATTTATTGAAAACAAGGCATAAACTATTTATAATCGATTTTTTTTAAACTCTTGCAACCGAATTATTTAAATTCTATATTTACACGAAATATACAGACTCTCAAGTACGTGGTGCATTTCTGTCAAAACGTTTTTTTTAATATTCTGATGTGCATTGTATGTTGCATATATTTAACGTATATTATTAATGCATCAAATTCGGTCTGTGTTGGTATATTTTAAGTATATGGATAACATATTCTAAAAATATATTCTCCGTTCAATAGTCAAAAGAGTTTAGGGCAACGACCAGTTGCACTTTAGTGGGCGATGACGTAACGCCGAAGGTTGTGTTTGATTTGTTAATTATAAACAAATATTGACTACCACCAATGTTGTAAATGGCAAGACCCAACATGACATGGTGTACATACAATTGTAGTGTGAATGTGTCGTTATTCGCTGTGTGCTGTCATGAATGTTCAAGGCCGGTTGTGTGTTCATGCGTTATGTGTTACATAATGTTTTTGTCGATGCCTAAACTATAATGGTATTAAGCGATTAGGATTAATAGATAGAATGGATCTTGGGGCATCCCTTTAACCATAAGACCGCAACTGCTCTAGAACTTGACACATAAACCCTCATTTCTAATTATAACAATCATTAACGTTTATTATCAGCCCAATTTCTAACTGGACCGTAAGAAATAATTCCAGTTGTGGGTCAGTTAAATTACACGCATTTACTGAACTACTTTACCCAAACACAATTTGATTTTTGTTTAAATAGCTGATTGACGTAATTAACACACGCATGAAGACCTATATAAAAGAAAAGGCGTTTTTGCTCGTTCCTTTAATATTTTTCTATATTAAAGTAGGATGGATATTTATGGTATTTTCTTATCGGGTGATTTTCTCGAAATAATTTGCTTCTAATAACTTGTGCTGTTGACATAAATGGTTATGGGCTTTGACCCCATCTTGCGACTTAATAAGATGGCAATAAATAAAAATTGTAATAACAGCATTATCAAGAAAATCCATAACAAACATGGCGGGGTAAATTAAATTAAAGAATTAATTTATTATTATTTTTCGTAAGTTGTGTATGAAAAACCTCAGCTGTTCTGAACATCGTTATTGTCAATTAATGTTTCATATAACAGTCGAAATACAGGCATGGAAACAAAACAATATGTAAAGTAATTACGTTTCACTCAACATTATTTAATGTAGTTTACTCTTCTTCCATTAAGTGAAGAAATCGAAATAACATGAATTCAAAGCTATGTATAATAATGTTAAAGACTTTTGAAAACGTTTCATGGTTTCTAATTATTTCAGATATACACTCAAACTTTTATCGTGAAAACTCGATTTCTCGAACACGTTTGCATTGAATTACGTAGTTTTTTTATAGAAATGTTTATAAATCCAACGTTTTTAAATTTTGATCGAACTATAAAGTGGAGTGAGTAGTTTTAATTTCATTAATTGTTTCTGTGAACTTATCCTTTAGCGCAGCTCACAAATTTGAGTGAATGGAAATAAATATCTGGGAAAAATATTACAGCTACAATTATCTCGAGCATAAATAAGTCAATTTGAAAATAATTCGGAATGAATCGATCAAACATTGATTAAATATTTGAAATGGTTACACTTATTTGTTTTTTGGGGATTTTTTTTGTGTTGAAAACTTTCCTCTATTATAATCTAGATTTCTGTGATATGGACTCTAAAAATTCAAGTATTATAACTGTTTCTTACCTGCATGTAGTCAATGGCTTTACTCCTAGCACATAATTAAAAAAACAGTTGTTCCGACGGTTGTTTTCGTCACAAGCACAAAATCTGTCGAAACTTCATGGTTGCTTTTCGGGGTTGTCTGATGCAGCAGGTCCAGGCAGGGGTAACATGGTTATCGGGGTGGCCAGGGTGCAGGTACTCGTTGCGTATTTCGTTCGTCGTTTGGCTTGTGCTAAGCGAAGCCGGCCAAGTGCTTTAATGTGAACTAGATGAATGAATAGAGGGGGGGAGAAGTAGACGTGACCCCCAAGACGGCCAATTTAACTTGTGCGCCAAGATCAGTTGGTGCAACCCGAGTATTTCTGCGATTGGTACGCGTAATTGGTGAGAAGATGAGCTGCAGCGGTGGGGGTCGGGTCGACCGACCGAAATTTCCCACGAAATCCGCGTTGAACCAGTGGCCCACATGAACGCCTCAAAAGGAGGGACTTCAACAAACGAGTGCGGCCATATATAAACCACATGCGTGTGGCTACGTGCTCTATGGGGAGGGAAACTCATGTTTCCCAAATTTAAAAAAAAAGATGAATTCTTTAGTGTGAAGACAGAAACTTTCTTGTAAAAATGATTTAAACCTAAATTATCTTCATTAACTGGCAACGTTAAGCGTAGCTCAGGAAAAACAATGAGCGTAAGGAAAACGGAAACAACAACGTGAACGCCATGTTGAGAATTCCAAACTGTGGAACGGACAAAACATTCCAGAACGTGGAACGTTCGAATTGCGCCGCTAGCGCCCTCAAGTGGCGCAAATGACAATTAATTGGAACGCCATTTCTAACAACATTTTAAAATTTAAAAAAGAAATGATAGAAAAATGCATCTCTATAGAGAAGAAAGTGTTTTCTTTTAGGAAATAATTCGCCGAAATGGACCCCGACTTCCTGTCGTTCTTGGATAAAAATAGGACAGAATCCTCTTGTAAAATTTTGAAACTTGTTCTGGAGTTCATAAATCTGTCGAAAACGGGTTAAAGCACCATACAATATGTCAAATGTCATTGAAAACTGACAGTTCTGATGGATTAGTTTGATGGATTACATCACCAACACCACCACCCCATGGGATATCTTTACTGTCTGTAGGGTACTGAGTTGAGTTGAGTTGAATTGAAAAGACAATGACCATCATCAATTTCAAGTGTCGAAATTTTTAAGCCTTACACATCCGGATGACGTTCGGTAATTGATTTAAATTTAAGACATCACTTTGATTAAGCCACAAAAAAGCTGGTGTGACGATGTCGTATTCCCACACAAAATGACTTCAAAAATTTCAATTCAAAAATGGCCGTAACATACCCTCCACGTCAATATGTGACACAGTCAATGTCTGTTTTAGGGTCATTCTACTTTTGACGTCATACTTAATGACCGCCTTTGCAGTACACAAATTATTAAAATTGTTATCCGATCGTTTCATTAGACACGAATGATGTCATATTTAGCGATGCTTTGTAAACAGGTCATTAAATTGGGGAATAATGACCGATAATTGGCTACTCTTGAAGGGACGGGCTGGGGTCCATTAAAAAACGACCTAAAATCGTCTTATTGACGTAGTTATTGACAGATTGGACCGTGCTTGGTATTTAACCCATATACCTGCACACTCTAATCAATAATCGTTTAATTTTTGGAAACCCTTAAAACCCATCTAAAGTCTAAAGGGCTTCGTTAAAATCCATCCTTAGCTACAGAACAATCATTTCTGAAGCATAACTATACATTTTCAACCTGTGGTATACAATGTAGAATGTGTCATTTTCGGAAGTTTGTTAGGTTTCAAAATAATTAAATTGACAAATTGACGTCCACTCAGAAAATGGCATCCGTGCATTTTATTATCCTCTATAATTCCACCAAATTCGGACGTCCTCTACCAACTCGTTTGGGTCATCGATATAAAACTATAATAATAATAATAATAATAAAACGAGAATTCGCATATATTTATGTTTCTCGTGATGGTTGGGTTTAATGGCGTATTAATGCAGAGATGAAAGAGATAATTGGTTATTAGTGACAAGGATGAAATATTTGCCATTTTTCGCTGGTGTCATGGCGACATTTTCGTCTCATTGTTAGACCGAAACGTTAATCGTTAATTCGGAGTATGCATAATTAAACAGTATTAAACAGCCCTTTCGCAATGACGGAATCACCACACACACAAAAAAACGTTTAAAGTACCGCTACAGGTGTATATTGTATATATATTAATCGCTATACACGCATAAATATCGGCTGTTTGTCGTCCGTTTCAGTTATGGCAGCACCCACACTGCAGCTGGAAATGGTTTTTGCAAATGTTTACATGGCCAAATAACCTATTGTTACATTTATGTATACGTGTCACCATTAGCACGGTGGTACGAATTTCAATCATAGGTCAAACCATGCTTCATGTGCCCGAATCCGAGCATGTGGGATAAATATGCATGTACTTGTTAGGTTTTGTCAGTAGGCTTAACTGCACTGCATTGTGGTTTATGATAAAACTGAATATACAACACACTAAAGTGTGTTTACCCTTTTAAAAGCACAATTGAGATACAGAAGAACCCCAAGGCTGAAAATATTTCACAGAAAACCTGCGGGTGAAAACTGCACTTTTCTGTGGTGGGGAATTTGCAGTGATTGCAGAAACATTAAAGTTTTTGATTTAAGTTTGATAAGTTGGCAACCCTTCAGTTTTCATTCGCCAAATCTGAGTAGAAATTAATAATTTTTAGACACGTTATTTATTTATTTTTTAAAACTTTTTTAACATCGTGACGTTTTTTCCCCACGACTTTTTTTATTGGCTGTTTTAATGGCAGTTAGCGAGATTGGCTGGTTGCAATAAATTTCAGAAATATTGCGGAATATAACCCAATATTTAAGATTTTTGATTCGAGTTGAAACTGAGGAATTATCTCTGAAAATGCCGAATGAAAATGTCGAATGATTTTCCCACTTAACTTTTACTTAGAAACACCCCGATGTATAATTTGTTGCCAACTAGGATTTCAGCTTTGGTTTATAATTTCAAAACGTCCTATTCATGGATAAAAATTTTAAAAATTTGATAACGTTATGATGGCGCAAACGCCCAAAACGGGGCTTCCCTGTATGGCTATTTTGTATTGCGGGCTGCCTGACGTATTTTTTTCCCATCAAATTTCTTAAATTTTTTATATCAATAAACGGGACGTTTTAAAATTATAAACCCAAGCTGAAACCCTAGCGCACGACCGATTCTACGTTCGTGAAAATGAATTGAGGCAGTCATAACAAGTATTTGAAGCGAAAATGTGCTTTTGGCTCGGCCTTAACGACCGGTAACATTTTTAATATTAAAACTGTTAACCGATCGAAGGTATTCGCATAAAATATACATGCATAGGGGGAAGGGGGGGGGGAGAGGATAGGGTGCACTTTCTCACCTTGTGCCGCTAGACCCGAAATTAAAGTAACGAATATCGCACGGTTATTTGGCCACCCTGAGGCGCCTGAGTAGGTTTTCCGTGGCCGCCATTGTCTGTCAGTCACTCACATACGCATACGCACACACATACAGTCATACATCCCGTTCACCTTTTATTTCTATAAACCACCTGAAACATAGCGCTTGCTTTTCACCCGAATTCACCAACTCATTGTGTAGCAACTAAAAAACCCGTCACCCGTATTTCGTTTTGTGTAAAAACCCGCAGCCTCCCCTCCTTACCCCTTACCCCTTACCCGTACCCGTACCCCTCCTCCAACGTGACCCTTTGCATAACACCCGGTAACAATGCGAAAGCATTTACTATCTAAAAGCAAAATCAATACCGCTGTTCAGCGACATTTTTATGTGGATTAAAAGTTGAAGTAAGGATTGCGAGTGGGGATAAAAAAAAAAGTTTGACCTGGGGGAGGGCCACGGATTGCCCAAAAAATTAAAAGCGCCCACAAGTTCCGGATCAGGAAAATCAAAACCTGCGTGGATATTGGGCCATTTCGAAATGAGGCAGGTGGTTGCGTTGGCAAAATCCAATTTTTAAGGGGCCGTCTATATAATTCTTACGCACCTGGAAAGTCTGGGATTGTCAGGGAAATGATTTTTGTAAATTTTAATACGACGTCGTATAGTTGTGACTATCTTCCGATTGCGTTTGGAAAAATCTAATTTAAGGGGTCGTCCATGGGGATGACCCCCTAGCTTTCGTAAACTTGATAAACAGTTTTCACATTCCGAAAACAAAACGCTCCCATTTTATGACCGTGGTAAATTTTTCTGTGGTAGATTTATTTTATTTGGATTTTCATGGTATGTAAATAACGCTTTATGCAAAACGAAAACAATAAACGTGAAGGTATTTGTGCGTGAATAAATGTTTGCGTTTCATTTTGAGCTATTTCCAAATTTCCTGTACAACTAACATTACGAAGTCATTCAACATCACGTTTTTTTTACATTTCACGAAATGTTTTCCTGACATTTCTGAACACTGATACTGGACGTACATGTAGATGTGCCAAAAGATTAAAATTATTTCACCGTTATAATTTAACAGACGGAAGTGACGAAAGTCTTGACAGTGCAGTGGTTTGGATTGAATTAAGTGTCAGCATTTTATTTTTATATTTAGTTTTTTGCAAAATCATCCATGATTTTCCCTTAGTACTGAATATCTTAAACTAATCTTTTCTTTAAACAAATGTTAGCTAACAATCTTTATTGGTGATTTAAGTTTCATGTCGATAAAGTTGACCCCCTCTAATAAACTAACTTATTAGAAATGGGGGGAGGGAGAAAATTTCATCATTTATAAAACATTTTTAAAGCGTTGTCTGGGTTTATTTTAATAATGAATATTCCGAACGTCATTTTGATATTACTGTTGATATTAAGTGGTTTTCCAAGCATAATGGTAATATCGCAGCATAGGAGTACTTAGGATCACTCTTCTAAACTATAGTCCTAATTTTCTTTTAAATGGATTTAGAAAACCGCCTAGATTTTAATTAATTAAAAGTATTCCTTAAAAATCCTGAAATCGCTTGAAATTGCATACGGAACGAACGAGACTCCGTAGTTTCTGGTACTCTGGATGATTGCGGCACGACGAAGCTTCCGTACAAATATATTGTAAATGGTGAATGTTCGAGAGTGTTTTGTGATGGATTAAACGGTTTTTTAAATCTCCTTGAAGCCGACATTGCGTTATATTTTGTGACATATTCCCGGCGAACGGAGGATGGCGAACGTGTTATTGCCGTTATTGACTTTCCTGCTTCCTATTTGCCAACTGGTACGTAACCTGCGGTTGTGTTTATCTACTCAGTACCGTAACGGCGCGTTAGGCTTAAATTCAAATTTTGAATTGGGTTCGTTTCTGATTTCGGAAATCACCATGTCAGCTTTGTTTAGCGAAATTGCGACGTCGTCTCTAAACTCGCCAGTGTTAATCGCGTCAGATTTGCCGTTTAATCGCGAATTATGTTGTTAATGTTTGAACTTGAATGCGGTCGTTGGCGCTGTTTCGTGCGAATCCAAGGGCTGTCCGAAAATGAAATTTTCAAAGAGAATGCTTTTAAAAGTACGGCTTCTGTCTGGGTAACCGCAAATCAGGTACATGCACTTCATGACATCAGTGTTGATACATGTCCTTAACTGTTTATTGGTCGATGCCATTCGAATCTAGGGATATTGGTTAAAACTCTTAATCAGATTCTACCAGATACATGTACGTAAATTGAACAGAACTTCTCAAGAAAACATGCCAGATTCCTCCAAAAATGGATTGTCATGTTGAGCGTGAAAAGGCATTTTTAACGTCATGCTGTGATTCGGTGAATTCAATTTGCCTTATGACCCGCATTGCTGCTATTCAGGGTCATTCAATAATGACGAGCCAGATCAGTCAATCCAAGGCCTTCATCGGTGGCTTCCTATTAACGCATGGCTGGTGTTGATTAAGGGGACGTGGAAGAAGGGCCTAGGAGATTATGCGCTATCGAACCTAAATTTGCAGAAAACGTTCGCACTGTTGCTTCAACGTCAAGATGAATGAATATCACAATGCAATTCGGCACTCGGTGCTCGAAGACGGTACGTTGACATCCTGAAACGGTATTTCCTAATGTGAAAAGATTTACCAGATGTACTCACAGTCGTATTAATATACGTGTAAACATGGATAAATTCAGCTTGCAACATCCAAAAACGAGTTTTTTTCTCACCCATGAAACTGCAAAAGATGAGCATCGTATGTTGCATGAACAATATTATCGATGTGAAGCATCTGACGTAAAAATGTATGATTCCAAGCATTTAATCCGCAGCTAATATATTTTATTAATTCCCACGACTTTTCGATTGATCATCAATCTTTTTCAAAAGGTTCTTGTTAAATATTAGATGTAACATTTGCATGCAAACATTTATCACACAAAAAGTGCTTTTGTTCATAAAATAATGTGAAGGGCGATGAATTTTGTTGAGAGATACCATAAGAAAAGTAAACAGTATTTAGAAGAGAAGCTTCTTCAAATACTTGAAAGGTTTAATTTAATTCTTATCAATGTTTAATATCACATGAATTTAGACTACCAGAGCTTTTATTGAAGCGAAGTTACGTCCTCTTATTTGGGGACTTTATCAGACATGAAATATGTTAATAATAAATTATGTGTATACAAGTATATCAGTAATTGAGTTGATGATGCATTTTCATCTGGATATTTGTGGAGTGGGAATGCCTTAACCGGCTAATCATCACAAAATAACTTTGCTTAGGAAGCATCTTGGAATATGAAAATGTAAAAATAACTGCACAGAACTTTCAGATGCCACCTTTGCTTTGATGCAAATCCGTCCAATAGCAAAGATCTAGTCGTCCTTTTCGCCTCGACGATGCTCCTTGCTCAGCTGTGCCGTCGTCCTCATCTCTCCCAGATGCTCTCAAGAATTTCATCCTTTTAGCATCCTTTAGCCCGATGTCGTTGTAAATGCCGGTGCCAGATTTGGGCCAACGAAAAACCGCATGTCTTCCTGGCTACGTGCGTTCTGTTAGTTGAAAGTGGTGGTATAAGTGGTTTTGGTTTTTTTTCATGCCATGAAATGGCTTTACACATTCGCGAAGTGGCCATGCTGCATCGGAAGACAATTGTACCTAAAGGAAGCTGATTGAGATCCCGTTCACGCCAATAGGCTTACTTAGTCTGGGCTTTGTTAGGATGGGCCTGATTCCGGTAGGTTTTTTTAACAATACCATTGGTCCATTTTGCTAGCAGCCACATCCTGATTGCACGGTGAATGTGCGCAGCCCTGTATTGTTATTGATTTTTTCACTTGGCGTTAGCAGTGAAATACTGGCATTTGGGTCATTCTGTTCACCGTTGTTTTGTTTTTTTTCTTGACTGTAAATGCGATTTGGGTGACAGGCTACAGGGCGGCATGACCATGATGACATGCCCCTCGTCAATAGGCCATCTCGAGTAGCTGGGCGATTTTGCCGAAAAGCTTTTTTTATCGGCCTGGATTGGGTTAAGTAGGCCTAGGCTGTGGCCTTCTTTAACGCCGGGATAAATATAGAAATGTGGCTCGGTTTGATGAATTCCCAGCTGGGTTAGGCTATATGAGATAATTTTAAGAGCACGTAATGGGATGAGGTGGCTTACTAGGCCATGCCTAAGCACTCTTGAAATTAAATTGCACTCTGCTTTTACTCTGCCTTAATTCAACGTAAGCTTCGAGTACAAATTCTCCATGCATCAACATAATGTTTAATTTTTTAATGTACATGTACTTCACATTTGTACCCGTCTGTCAGCTAAGGGGGTTTGTAGAGAGGGTGAAATCCATGTAGGCCTATACTCAATATAGACCTTTGCGAAATTCTTACCTTAGTTAATGAATTCTTCTTATAATCAGAGAAATTGTTTTTAATAAAACTGTTTAAGTACACGTAGGCATTTTTGGTTGTAATAGCGCGATAAATGCGTAATGTCGATTAGAAAAATTTCCGTTTTTCCAATTACTTTGTATAATAATTAAATAACGTATTGCACTATTGCATCGCATATAGCCGTTTTATACAGTGCGAGTTTATTGCACTTCACAAAAATATTGACCTTAAATTTTTTTTTCAAATAATAAAGCGGCGCGTTTTGTGATTTTTATGCAATTTTGCAATAAGTAGCAGTAGATTAAAGAGAAATTCAATAGGATAGGATATTTCTGAAAAACATTTTCAAGGGTAATAACCTAAACCTCTGATTGTTATAATTTGTAATGAGTTTTTTTTATGGAAATGTATGCTTCTTCAGTCAATTGTTTTCAAAAAGAATATTCGTGAAAAGAATATATATTTTCTCACGTACTAGACAACTGTTATTGTGCTTTTTTGTTTTAATACATGTACGTGATTTTATTAACCGTGTAACTATTGAGAGTGTTGTGTCAAACCCCATACACATTAATTGCAGATGTTGGGGTTTCCCCATCGAATTTTTTGTTAGTTTGCCATTAAATTTCCATTCAGATTACTGGAGCTCACATTTCATCACTTTCATTCCCTTATCTTTGCCAAACCACGCACGCAAAACGTACCTCAAGTACATTTTTGCGAAGCTTTTTTTTATGCGCTGGGAAAGTGCGGGTTACAAATTGCCAATTGCATCATAATGGCCTTGAAGACCAGAGATCCATAATAATAGTCGATGTGGGAATGACAAATGGTTTTTTTTTCCCGTCGCAATTGAAGGCCTTTAAAGTAACCTATTCTGGAGATGATTTACATGACATAAACGACAAAGTAACGATAAATCACAGTCGGTGTGCCAGGCATGTCTAACATTCATACCACCTCTCAGTATTCTTGAATGCTGAAGTGATGGTACACGTACAAGTGTAGCCTACGTGTGAAATGGTAGCCCTAAATGTTTTCAGCCCAGGCTAAATAAAAGCTTCGTGCTTTTAATTAAATGCCCTGCGGAAGAGTTTTGAAAATTGCGCTGTTGTCCACTCGAGCAAAACCTGTTTTATCTTATGTGCAATATAATTGCACTAATGTTTCGTTAAAAAGTCCAATAAATGCTCAATATCCGATAGAATGATTCAATAACGCTCAATCAATACGTTTTCTTGTGTTTTACAGGTTGAAAGTCGCCATTGCACTCATTTTACTCATGATGGCTACGTGCGAACCATTGTGTAAGTTCACTCGCCTGCTGTTGTACTGACGGCTCGAGTGCAGTTTTTTCAAAATGCTGTTGTTAACTGTTCAATCTTACACCATTCGTTTCGTTCCGCAGCTGTAGCACTTACGAGTATTGCTGCGGCAATGCTTGTTGTCGACCGCCGGCATTCACTTTCTACCAATTTTGGTACTTTTGGTAAGCGAGCGGGGTTCAGTTAGTGAGAAGCTCCGAGAGGAGGGTTGGGCTGAATTAACCGAAACTTCATTTCAAACGTGATATTTTTTTTTCATGTTCGTTTCCGTTACCCATTTTTCTGGCCGACTTAGGTTAACCGTCATTCTGATTATGCTTCTGTGCTCCGGAGGAAGCTGGTGGTACCGCTTCAGGTACAGAAATCAAATGTCCCAGCCTGTCACGTTTGCCGCGCGATTGCCGCCTGCCAATCCAACGCCTTTGAGGACTACCACCGGAGCAGTGTACTATCCGGGAGCAGATAGGGTGTATCTGCAAACTCAACCGAAAGGTAACGTAATGAGGCACTGATGTGGCCATGGTCGTTTGTTGTCGTACTTGAAATGGTTTGAAGTAGACAGAGTAAAATATTGCGATGAACTTCCAGATTATATTTGTGAATAGCATCCACTTCATTGTTTTTAACGTCCAAGTTTTACTTTTTAGATCCGTATATGAGGGGAGCAGCGATGCAGTTCCAGCAGCCGGATTTCTCAAACCAGGGCGCATATGCGAGTTACAGCATGCAGCCGGCACCGCCACCGCCTTACGGCAACGGTCCACCTCCGAGTTACGACAGTATAATCACCCAGAACGCGATGCCAGCTCCTCATCCGCCCCAGGACCCCAACGTAAATTTACCTGCAACTGCTAATCCTAATCCCAATCCCCCTTATCCTGTTCAACCAATGCCTATCATGTTCTCCCAGCCTCCGCTTGCCAGTCCTAGTCCAGTCCCAATAAATCCGTTTTCTCAGGAGCAAGATGCTAATCTCCGGAACCGTTACAGCAACGAGCCGGCTTCATAGTTTTTGTCTAGTTTATTTGGACAGGGAATCGATGAAATTGAAGTAAACCCCTAGAAATTTGTGTTCTACTTTGGCAAAATTAAAAAAAACGACCTCACTGTGCTGTCTACCGCACTTATCTGATGATTAGAGAATCTCAATGCTATTCACGTTAATTCTGATGGAGCACGAAAATATTTTGTGGCTGAATGTGTAGAGGTCAATTACTCGGTTTACGTCCATTTTTTCTCTTCTTGGGAAAGTTTCGACCTCATGGAATAGATAATCCATGGATGGGTTTTACGTTTTTTGGAATTAAAAATGTTCTTCTAGGAGTCGTGTATTGACTAAGCTTTAAATATCTTGGCGTAATTATAAGCTTTAAAGAACTGTCAAGTAAAGTCTTTTTATCGATATATCTGCACATTTTTTTTAAACAAATGAGAGGCATTAACAAGTTTTTATGATTGTAAAATGTAGGGATTAAACTTTGCCAGCAAACCGTTGAGATCTTTTGGGAAAAATTACTATTGAAACATTGATTGAGCATCAATTATGTTTAACTTTAGATTTTGATCGGCAACTAACTAAGTTTAGTAACAGATAACTGACTGATCATCTTGTAGATATATTTTGACATAGTTTAACCGGATGGTATATCATAATGAAATTTTGTTCTAACTAGGCTGACAATTTACTGCATGGATTTTATCGAATAACTTTTATTTGGATATTATGAATTTGTTGATGACTCTCCCGTTAGAATGTGATAAAATCTGGGGTTTTGTTGTAAACGTATTTTATTCTTACTGGGTTTGGTTGTAACATGAAAGCATTTAGCTACTCAATCTATTAGGTGATAATCTCATTGCATAATTTATTACTTTGTATTATAAATCCATGAGTAGATTGCCTGTAATACTTTGATTTTGGCTTATTTTTCGTTGGAATTAATTAAACTGTTTTGTCCTAATGAAGGGCATTTATTGTTGATAAAAGGAAATCCCTAAATGCTAGTCACAGGTACATATGAAAGCATTGTGCAATAGAATTTTATCCTGTACATGACGGCCTCACATCTGTGACCAGTTTGACCATTTGTTCAGCTCTTCTAATGTGGTGATAAGAAATATATATATATATATAAATAGTGAAGACCTGTACAATAAAGAATCCGTATATTTTAAAATATGAAAGTGCAGAACATTTCCAATGCATTCATGCTTTAAAATGCATGAGGATAAATATGGAAAATATCAGTCAAGATGATGTTATGTTTAATTGCGAAATCAAGCGACTAGCCTGATAACAATGCCAGTATTTTTTTTGTGTGCTTAGTTTTCGTATAAAAGTTATTACAGTAATTTGTTGTCGTACGACTGCTGTTTAGTCCAATGCATGCATGACATTTTACGATGTGCAGGAGTTCAACAGGTTAACTGAATAATTTGAATGCCATGTTGCACTTTTCCTTCCTTTGAACCTCTCTTTGTATATAGGTGCTGTTAAATTTCACAATCTGTAATATTTTAAGAAAATTAATGCGTTTAAGATAAAAGTCCGTATTTTCACCAATTATACTGCGTCAGGTCATTATTATTCTGTTTAAATTACTAGTGCGCGCTATTGCTACGAATAACTCCCCAAAAAGATTCAATCATGTTACATGGATGTTTGAAACAAAATGACTAACCAATTTCTGTTTTTTTCTTAGTTTTTGAATTAATTTAAAAATGTGTTAAACCCTTCCCCCCACATGCCCAATACAAGTTCACATGATTCTATTCTATTCGATACCCTACAAGCAGCATATTAATGCCATGTGGTAGGGGGGAAGGATAATTATTAGTTTAACTTAAATTTAAACACATAAGTGGGATTAAAAATTTTGAACAGTCAATAGAACTGAAGGGTAATAATCGTGGCCGATTACAGAGGTACTATCTCAGCATTTGCCGGGAAATATTGCGGTAATTAAGAATACCACAATCAGGATAGCCGACCAGGGATGATCCAGAGATATTCAACGTCATGTAAAGAATAAGGGAATTTATGTGAAATTGTAAATTATAAATTCACCATCGTAAAGCCTTTTTAAAAAAACACTATGTACGAGTTGTAAGATGGCGGTGTTTTGTTTTTCGAATGAACCGCTAGGTGGTGAAACCGACGTCATTTTTTCCAGCTGTACGCTCAACCGATAGATGGCGCTTGCGACCGTCTGCTTCTATTTATTATGGTTTTTATTTTTTATTTGAAACATTGTCGCTGTTAGGAATGGATTGCGCATTATGGCCTGTGAATATCATTATTTATTCCGTTTTACTATCGACGTGCGTTCAGACGGTAAGTCAGATTGCAATATTCAATTGAGCGACCGTAAATGGACGTTTGACGAAAATCAAATGTCCGAAAAATCTAGTGCTAGCTTTCGTTCTATTTCGACTCGAATTTCGATCAACGCTAAAAAAACCCATTGAATTTTGAATTTAAATTCCCCGTGCACCTCATGTTCGAGGCCTCTTAATGTTAACCTTTGACGTAGCCTATTAAAGCCCTATGCGTTGTCTTAAGTAGCTTGAATGTTACGTTTAAGTTTGACTGCAATTGGACTGATTATAGCAGGCATCAGGACTTAGCTGTTGCTGCTGTTTGGTTAACCACGAAGACTGTCTATTGCCTTGTTTTGTTTTAATATGAGATCCTATATCATGTATAACATTGATTCGTAGCGATCTGTGACGTGCCCTATGACTCGTGGTGTCGAAATTGCGGATCTGCAACTCGCGTGTCTAACTTCTAAGCAGCGAAAAGTTATGTAGTATTGATCATTGGATCGGATTAATCACTATTCCCATCTTAGTAAATATGGTTGACATTAAAATACCTGATCACCTGACGGACTGAAATGAATATAGAAATATTGCTCGTTTAAAACCCATAAACAGTTGCGTGTTCGGTTTCATTTTTAATGCATTTTCAATGCATTTGTCCCATGCTTTGGATTGAACCTTTCAAGGTTGTATCCTATTCGCTGCTTCTGCTTTACTTACTGTAAAGATGGTTTAATTTCTTCACCTCACAATCTCTAAATTGAAGTCTCCAACTCAAATAGTCTTTGCATGGAATTTTCTTACTGTTCTATAGTATTTGCTCTCCCATCTTAATATCAAAGTTTCATGTAATCTGACATGGTGCCTCTTGTTGCATAAATTGCATTTATCTGATAGCCACTTGTTGTCATGCAGCAGTCCATCGTCAATAAACCTGTCATATTTTGAGATGTGAGCAAAGTGTAACTATGCCTGAGTTTATAGTTCTGGAAGTTGTATTTTTATCTGACTGGCTTATAATTAATTGGATAGGTTTATTGAATGGGCTTACATTTACTGTTCAAATAATGCAGGATATAACCAGGATTTTAATAGTTTAATTTGGGGCAGTAACTTGCATAAATACACGTAATACCTGCGCTTATGCGTCACATACACGTTTATATGCCATATGTTCGTTGACACGTTTACACATTTATTACATTGTGTGTTTTTACAGCTGAAAAATGTGCACGCCACATTGTTGTCTGTGTGCTTTTTGACCTTAGTTGCTTTTGTGACAATTGCGTTTTTCTCCATGACACAGGTGTCTACGGAATGGTTTAAATTCTGTTACTAGCCTCCCTACCTGGAGATGTAGTTTTTAAGCAGGATTAAAACACTGAAATCCGAAGGTTTCAAACTTTGACTAGTACCCATAAATGTGTTTGCCACGCAATGAAGTTATCATTCATTAACACACTTCGACATTTAATTGCTCAGGTCAGCCGAAATTTAATAATGATTTTTATTCGCTTTGGTTTTCAGTAGTTTGTGCAATGAATTTGCCAAGAAATGTTTTTGTAATAAAATGTCAGTCATCACAAAGGCCAACATTTCGTAAATTCATGTTCAGATTTCCGTTGGAAATACGTGCACACAGATGTCGATTTCCCCAAAATAGCGTGTGAAGCTCCTGGACAAAATCCGTAGTAATCTTAAAAATATCCTATAATTTTATTTGTTTTACTTTTATACGGAAAATTCCATGACAGCAAACAAATTTGGATCGTGCGTTGTACAATCGTATAATATTCTATAAGTAGGCCTGTAAGCACCCAAATAAAGCACAAAAAATGTA
>JAQIXS010003290.1:0-18623 GCA_034700785.1 Rossiulus vilnensis
AGAAAATACTAAAGACCCTAATTAATTATTATTGCTAAATTAATTAGTTAAGTATTTGAAGAAAATGTGTATATGCAGTGGGCATCCTTTTGGCTCAGCCTTAATTTGGGGAACACCAGTCCCTGCAATGGAGAACGAAATCCGACTTGTAATTAATTTCAGTTGGAAAACCAAATCGAGTCTTCAGGGTCAACATCAACCTAAATACGCCTGCTTTTTCGGCCTTAAAATTAAAAAATACGCGATTAATCAGCTCTAGCTTTTCCATTACGAAAGCAGCCATAAACAGCTCCTCCATCATACACACACGTCAAAATCCGCCCAGTATTCGTGACCCACCTACATTTCTATCGTAAACAAAAAACTAAACTCAACCCCAAGGGCCCGTTTAACAGTACTTAAAAATCATTTTTTTTTTTGGAATAGGCCTAATAACCAGAAGGAGGTCAACGACGAAGTGCACCGTAGAAAGCAAAGCTGTGTGAGCAATTTGCATCCCAGTGTTAATTCCTCCCTCAGGAATTAATCTGTTTACGATGCATCATGAAAAATTACAGCTGCCTATTCCATTGATTTATTCAGGGTCGCTGTCACAGCCCACGTTCACTCCCTGATTATCAACCAGGAGGCGCTTATCAAGAGCAGAACAGTTAACAAAGCCTGTTAACAGTAATCAAACGTTAATTTGGTGCAACCAGACACTAGTAGAGCGGCACCTTGGTGTCATTTTACGGTCACTTTGAGCAAACAGACGCCTGCATTTACGAAGCACCACATGCGCAAAAAGCTAAACAATTCCCAATAATCAGGGCGTCAGAAGGCGACATAAAGCAGGCCCTTGAATGTCGAACTTCAGGGACAATTAAGGCGCTAGTAAAAACAAATGTATCCGATTGCGGCCCGTAGCCCTTTCATCTCGTTCAGAGGTCGGTTTTTTGGCGATTCTCATGTTTTATTTGTTTTTATTTCGGCATTTTTTTTCGCTGAGAAAACATTTCTACAAACAATCGGCTCATTGAAAGCGCCCCCGTCTGGACTCCGGTTGTCAAAGAACCCAAGTCGACCCTCCCAAACACTTTTGGCCACATCCTGTAATCTTATATAACCCCTACAATGTGCTCATTTAGGCACGTTTTTAGTAGAAAAGCAACCGGGTCTTTGAGAGCCGATATATTTTCCCAACTTTATTGCCCTTAAAAGAACTAAAAACTTTGCTTTTACGAGCTGTTTTTTAAGCTTATGAAGATCACGAAGGCAGCCATTTCTGACATTTTTTTTGCAGGTCATAAACCACCGCTTTCGCCTCAAGGCTAAATTAAGTTGGGAATCATTTCTGAATGTCATTAGAAGTTGGAATGATGACTATCATGCTATACAATGTAATCGGCCCGAAACTATAGGGATACTGAGGAGCTTGAGTCGGTTTGCAATTAATTATTCCAGTCCCATAACATACATGTATCTGTTGAGCATCAGTGTGGCTTTCTCTAAGTTGAAAGACGCAATCTATAAGCTGAATATCTATATTAGGCTAATTGGTTAATATAAATTAAATTCTAGTTCTGGACAGACTAGTACAACAACAACAAAATCGTAGGCCTATTGAACTTCTAGAAAAATAACTGCACATAAACATTTCTTGCCATAAACTACATGATTATTCGTGCAGACAATTGATTATTTGCATAATCAATAGTTCACATCGTAAATAATCAATGAATAGGGAGGTATCGTATCATTTATTTAAGCAATCATTATAGCTAATGACAGTCAATTCCGTATTGAAATATTTTTACTACATCGTTTTTTTAAACAATATTGGAAACATGCATTCGGCAATCTAGGCCTTCCATTACATTAAACAAAAATGCGCATTTACAAAACAGAGTAACCAAATCGTTAATAAACGTAGAATATATAAATTTAAAATAACTGTATCCCATTCGTGCTACATAATGAGAAAAATAGGAAGGACACGAAATTACCATAATTAGTTACAGTTTAGCTCTTCACAGAAATTCAAAAAGATCCATCGAATTCATTTCTTGCATGATTATACCGTACATGCAAGGCCGGGCCTACGTTTCGGGGGAAAAAATGGACATCACAGCCAGGGCGGTTACGAAACATCCTGAAGTACGATTGAAAAGAATCGGTTGTAAAACACTCGAAAAATATTCCCGAGTGATTAATCCATATTTATGAGATCTAAAGCACGTCGTAATCACAGTAGGTCTGTGGGCAACAACAATACCACGTACATTGTTCCATTGTTTTCACTTCCAACTCCTCCCCATAATCCCCCTCGCCTCTTCCCCCTGCACCGAGAAACGTTTGAAAAGACAACGAACTCTGCTCTGCAATGTCGGAACACATTTTCACAGGCGTTCAAGCGTGATGCTAAGTCCTTTAAACCATTTTTAAAACACTCCTCTCAACCCGGCGCACAGTTGCTAGCCCCCAGGACTGGCAATGATTAGCGCCTTCTGGATGGTTAGAAACATTTAGGGTGCGTTAAAACGATTGGGATGTCAGAAACGGAGGTAATTCTCGGTTTGTCAGAGTAAAGGTTCCAACCATTTACCGCTAATCAACCAATATGCCACACAAGTTGGTTCAAAGTAGGGCCTAAGTAGAGTTAACACTTTTCGCACGACCGGGTAAAGGTTAGAATTTTATTAACATATGTCATTTAAATAAGTCATTTTTTATTGTCCTCACTAGGAGAGTTAAAGCAACTACACATTCGTTTGCACCAATGTGGCAATGTCGAGACAGTTGGCAAAGTTACGATGTCAGAACCCGTCAGGAACCTCAGATCAGATCAACCCTGTGTAAACATCTTTCATCTTCTTTACCTAACTCGTATTTTTTATTTTACATGAAATAAATGAACAAGGACTTCAACTAAAAATAGGCATCACCCTTTATTACTTAGTAATGTCGTCGATCAACCCAGTAATTATGCCCAGTATAGTAATGTTTTCATGGTTAGGATGCCTTATAACGGTTGGGAAGTTGCTCTTTATTTGTTAGCACTAGGCTACCGTGTAATGATTGGGATTGGATTAACATACATGTACTTGTCATTGAAAATGTTCATTCCTAATAGTTCCCTCGCCATGAGTTTTAAGTGTCGTTAAGCAAGTACATTTACTTTTGCACCATTTTGGCAATGTCAATACTGTTGGTATAGTTAGGATAACTTAGAAAAGTCGGGATGTATTTACTCATTCTGTTCACACCAGCAACCTTCAGTTAACTATTGATAACTGGTTAATAGTCACCAACGAATACAGCACACTGTACTCAAGATCGACTCAGATCAGATCAACCCAACATTAACAATCCTAATGTCTATTCCATGGTTAGGATGCTTCATAACGGTTGGGAAGCTGTTCTTTATTTTATTCTAAAGACGAAATACTTTCTGTACCACATTTGGTTCACCTGCTCTATCGCATAACAAACATCCATTTTTATAGCAACCAGAAACTGATCGGTTTAGCGCATCCCAATTCCCAACCGTCATAAGATATCCCGTTTACAGTCGGAGCACCTCCATTCGGGCGAAAACCACCATGTCACGAGTGACAAAATAGTTTTGGCAAAGAATTAACTGTGCCGTGTTCACCGTGCTCGCATATCCTCCTCATGAATTATTTATGAAAAATTAAAATAAACAGGAAACGCATGCACCGATTGATGCATGGGCGGGGAACCAGCAGTTCAGTTCGGGCAAAAACAGTTTCAAGTTAAGCAGTCTGGAAAAAGAAGAAGAAGAAAAAGATGGCGACGTGCATGCAATCAAACTCAAGTTTAATATCATGGCTGCAAAGGGAAAATCAGATGGAAAGATAGCTGCTACGTGACATAGGTGACCAGAGAACCTAAAATTAGCCACTAGCGTGCGGTCATCACACCCCTTTTGGGATATAGGGAACATCTGATGGTCACGGGGAAAATTTTCTTACATTTGCATAAACGTAATTTGTTTTTCGAACGGGTATCTTCCTAGTTTAGATAATGGACTTTTAAGTGGTTTTGACCGTGGTGCCACCCTGCCATGTCCTCGGGCTCCATCGACACGTGCTGCTGCGTTATAACAAATCAATGAGAGGAACCCAGCCCTCGTGGAGAGCACCTTAATGTTGGCCATTACTGGGGTTCATTTACCAAAGGGAACAGTGAAGGGCAATATGTAATACAGTATAACTTTTTTTTGTACATCTATTTACTCGATTTTTTCTAATACTTACACTGGCTCGTAGGGTCGTAAATCCCTAATAGTCTATGGTTGTTGTTCTCGTTGTATTAGGTAAACACTAGATTTATCGATACAATATATTCATCGTATCCAATCAGTTAAACATGGGTTATAGTATCCTGTAAGTTGTGATTCAATTTAGCAAAATTATATGTGAACCTGTAAGTGGCTCATAGTAAAGGTTCATTTATGCCAGTAAACAATGCTTTGAAGTCATTTAAGTCATTTGGAAAGTATATCCCTCTGATTTTTTGCAGTTTTAATGATGATCTCCTATTTGCAAAATGAAAATAAGTGGGACCAGTTTGGTCTTCCTAATAAGCATAATGGGCATGGGGAGGAAAGGTCAGGAGAAAAGGAATAGGGTCTTATATTATTGTGATATGGATTAGTTTTTAGTTGAAACAATAATCTTTTTAGGAAGAAAGGAATCTGTAAAGGGAAATAAGTCCCACGCAGACAGTGGGAATTGAATTAATTTCTTGTAATGGGGGAAATTGATTGAGTTAAATATACGTGCATTGGACTCAGCATCTCTTTTATTTATATATAGATATAGTTCTAGCAATATCTAAGAATTGGATATCTGATATCACACAGAGGTCAATTTCTTCATGTGTTACTTCATGATGTCCTGACGATGTTTCCTTTTGTCCTGAAAACTCCATCAAGAACAATAATACAATAACAAGTAAAACTAAAATTAATTCTAAGGTTCGGATATTTTAAACGAATTACCATTATTCGTAGCAGGAGCGACCTTGGAAATGTTGCCACCTCAAAAACAGAATGTACATGCATAAGATGTAGAAACTACAAAAATGTAGAAAGATAGCTACAAGATTTATTGATTTTCTAGTGTGCGCGGTACTGTCCAAGTGGTTCGTGTGAATATGCCGCCATTTACATAAGCCGCGTGTTGTTCAATTCTTTAAAATCTTCAAGCATCTTATATGCTTCATTGTACATGACACGTATTTGTAAACGCTCAATAAAATTTCACAAGTTATTGTCAATACATGTACATGAATATCGTCAACACACGTTTGTATCGTTTCATTGCTTCATTAACATCGAGTCATGTACTAGACGTGTTCATTACTTTAGCACTTGACAAACACCTGCTCGAGTTGTTCAACACTTCATAAACACTATAAACACTAGCTCGACATGTTCAACACTTCACGAACATTATAAACACTTGCTCGACATGTTAAGATCTTCACAAACACCTGCTCGACATGTTCAGTGCTTCATAAACACACGCTTGACGCATTTAGCAGGCCTATGACATAAACAACTGCTAAACGTACTAACATTCCGTAAACATTTGTGTTCAATACTTAATATCTGTTTGGCTTGACGTGCTCATTGTTTCCTAAACATCTTATTTAGTTCAGTATTTCACAAACACCAGCTCGACGTGTTCAACATCTCACACGCAACGTTCACTGCTTACTAAACACCTTACGTAGTTAACTCACCAGCGAAAAAGCTCGATTAATTTGCTTACAATTTTCTCCCACGCACAGGCATCTGCAATTCTTGCATTCGGTGATTTCGATGCAAAGTCCAACTCAGCTTTAGCTCGCTGAAACTTTCGCATCCCAGAAACCCAGAATCGGCTCCGATGTGGGCTAACCGCCCACGGAGGCCGATTCGGAAAACGAGGTGCTGATCGGAAACGGGGTCGCACGGTTTTCACCTTTCGTCATCCTACGTGACCGAGAATTACCTCAGCGGTCGTCAGCCGTGCAAATTGGGCCTTTGATCGCCACGCAAGATCTGACTAAAATCGACCCACGCAAACGACGATTAATCAAAGCGGGCGAGAAACCTAACGGCTGGTCTCGATCCGGTGACACGCGACCCCTCGAGAGGGGTCAGCGAGACAACGCTAGAGCTGAGAGCACATCCTGCCACGAAACGTGTTCGACCGAGAGCTGATTGGAGAGGACAAGCACGATCGGGGGTTGTTTGTTGGTTTAGCGAAGGGTATTCAACGACCCCCCATTCACGCGCGGGTCGGGGAAGGGGAAAGTGAAGACGAGCGGACCTTACACGATAATTGAGAGTGTCATAACATTAATAATGATCAGCTGTTGGTGTAGGGTTCGCTCGGTACTCTTCCATTACTTAAGTTTGCTCGGTGAAGTCAAAAGGATTCTTATCAATTCTCGAGACAATTCGCACAAGATCGTGCACAGTTGAAAAGAAGTGATTCTCGACTAGTGAATAACGGCTAAAAGTCATTATGATTGGTCGTGTCATTCGTGCAAGGTCGAGAATGCATTATCACTGATGTCATTTCAAATGATACCAGACTTTTGTCTATAATGTCATTGTTAATGATGGCGTAAAGTCGACAAGTAATGATGCACGAACGACTTATTGGCATGTCATTATTAGTGATCCAGTAAGGTTTGCTGTAAAGAAGGGTAGGAGTACAGGTGCGGTCAATTTTTAGCGAAACCTTATCCGAAAGCAACTTTGGAAATCTGGAGTGAAGGCGGCCGACCCGGGTTTGAAACCCGCGCCTTCCGAATATGGAACGCGAATCGTTACCTCAAGCCAACCCATGTCAGATCCTTCAAAAGAGAGTACAAAAGAGTTGACCCAAATTCATAAATCGAATCGGGCGTTTTTAATAACCCCTTTTCATGAAAACAGCTGCTGGCATCACAGAAGGCGTTGGGCTCATGAACAAAAGACTCATGCATGATGCATACCGTTGCCAATGCAGCTCTATGGGCGCCATCTTGCCGTAGCACAATAATCTAAATCGCACGCTTGCTACACATCTTCTCACACTTTGAAGACAGACTGCGACCTCCCATGGGGGTCAAAGGGGTGAATGCGCGACGTTCAGAGCGAGAGAAAACGATGGCCTCTTGCGGGGCGTAATCTTTAATCAACAATTCATTAATCAGCGAAAGCTAACAACGGCGCACCCGGGCCAGGGATCTTAACGAAGGGCTTAACGCCTGTTTACCCACTTCACAATTTTAAAACATGGCGGCTGGAAGTACACGATTTTCTGCACTACATACACATTTAAAGTTTTGAGAAAAAAGTATCATAAAAGAAAGTTTATAGAATTTACTGTTGGAGAAAACATGCGAAAAGGTGGTTTGACATTTATGGAAATCCCATTGGCGAAACCAATTTCAGCATTGTTTCCACAGGTTCCACCCAAAAGAAAAATTTTTAACTTCCCTAACCATTCCCTGACTTTTCCGCTTTTTTTGAACAAATTTCCCTGACCAATTAAATACTATACGATTCAATAAGGGGAATTCCGTATTTCTTTAGATGCATGACTAATTGACTGTGCCACGTCTTCACTTAATACATGTAACCAGCAATGATATCAACCGGATTTGATACTGCTAATTCCATGAATTTCTACCCGCTAGAATTCTACACAACAATTAATTTTAACAATTTTTTTATATGAAATAAAGCTAGCTACCCTTGATTCCAAAGGGTAACTTACATGTAATTGCATGCTCTGCTTAGATGGCATCAAATATAGAAATTTGGTTATTTCTGTTTAAACTGCTCAAAATCAGTAGGCTTACTCTTCGGTGACTTCTTATGCAAGTAGACACCTTAAGCTATGTGAAAGCAAATGTAAGACAATGAATTTAGGTGAAGTTTTTAAAATACATATAGGCCTATCGGCTCTCTGAATCTTTCCAATTTCCCTGACAATTCCCGGTTTCCCTGATCTGAGTGAACCTTGTTCTATATGCGGGAATATTTCTCCCCTACACCGTTGCCAACTAGAAGGAAACATGCAGTTTCTCTAATAAACCACATTTCCGGGTTGATATTTTTATAAGCCAGGGAGGTCAGGCCTTGGTAACAGGTGCCTATCTGATCACAAACTAAATTCGGCCGCCACATTTAGCGACGTCTCTAGAAGCCTTTCAAAGACAAAAGGCACTGCTGGTAATTGTCCCACTCGAGTGACATTAATTGCTCCGATAGCAGCATCATTAGCAGGCATCTTTTATGCAAATGAGCCCGTGCACTAACAGGCTGCTCGTGTGTCTACAGCGGACTGGCCTTGTCCCAATACCGGCATTTACAGAATAGTTTTCAAATAAATCCACATCCATTTGACAAACAAATAACCCAAAACAATGCATACATTTCATGTAGGGTAGAAATGAGAAGAAGATTCCTTATTTACAAAACCTTATAATATTAATGGTTTGTGATCTCATAACATGTGTTATCATAAAAGTCATTCTATGACTTTCACATCATTAACATTTACGATTACAAACAATTGGCATTTTTTGTAAAATTGGTGGGGGTGTAAAAAAATACCCTCAAACAGCGTTACGTAATTTATGGACAGCCCCTAACGTACATGTAACATTATCCAGAATTTTTTTTCGAAACTCATGGCAATTAGTTGGGGGTTTCCCCAACGTGTAAATCTGCATTTTGGCAGCCATTCCATCCATCCTCCTTGGGCAGGGCTCGCAAAATGCAGCAGACCTTAAAGACAAATAAACTGCACTGCTATTTAACGATCAATTCTCATGCCAAACGCTACACAAAAGCCGCTTCACAATTGTTCCTGCTATAATGACCCAACTACTTAAAATAACTGCAAAATGAGGGAGACGTGCTCCTAACCTGGTACCAAGCCACGCATAGAACATCCCAACAAGAGATGAAAATAGTCACCCAGGCCCCCTTTCTGATCACAACACGCCTGGCTTTCCTGCGTCTGGATGTTCGCAAAATTCCGAACAAATTTCGGACAATTGTTAGCACAAACATGCAATTGTGTAAGCAGACAAAAGAAAAACACTACTTCGAAAACATTATTTTCATTACCAAAATACGATTTTAGTTAATTCGCAGAATAATTAAGGGTGATAAAGATATTCGTAATGACAAGTGGCCCAAATGCACATTTTCACACCAAAATAAAAATTCGAAACGCTACCCAAATTTGGAATTTTAGAACAAGTGACCTAATAAGGTTTTGAGAGTAGGTTCCAATATGTCGCTGCACTGCCGGATTAGCCTTCATGGTGGACCTTTTTCATAAAAAGGATGAGCAAAATACGAATGGATGGACAAAAAACCTGGATGAAGCCACGTGCGATCTACATACACGTACAATGGTGCAAAAGTCAGAAATTTGGATGGGAGTTCATGAGAGAGTGCAACGCCCTCCTCTCCTCCCTTTGGCTCCAGCCCCTCTCACAGACAGCAGACAGATGCAGAAATTCAATATTTGCAATGTGCTCGCAGCCAGCGAAGAAAATGGCGAAACTAGGCCTAAGGCAAATAATTTTCGGGAAAAAAAACCCATTTGCTTACACCCACTTGGCGAATTATGCAAATGTCACTATAGGTTAACATTGCCTAATTCATTTTTGAAACTTAATTTCTTTATGGTGACCCGTCCGGCTTCTCTCACGAGGCTTAAGTATGACTCGGTTAATCTAACATTAAAATTAAATTAATATTCCATCTCGCCCTCATGTAAAAGCAATATAAATTTTTAGCTAATGGACCTGACTTCAAAAATAGTTATACATGTACTTTAAAAACATTAAGGAGTTATAAAAATATCTTATTTGTGAAAAACGCTATAAATCGCCTTTGTGGACTTGCCAAAAACAAATTTACAAGTTAGATTTAGGAAATTACAATTTTGTTGTTTGTTTGTTTGCAAAACAAAACTTCATTGTTTAAATGCATAATAAATACAGTCATAATATAAAATAATCAGAATAAAGAGCTTGCTTGAAGATAAACACGATTCAATCAATACACGTACACTGCAATTGACCCTATAAATCACAATATTTTAAATGAGTTTTTATAAAACAAATATGGTTTTGAAAAATCGCCTTGCAATTGTGTTTTCTAAAATGAAACTGGTAAATACTTAGGTTCCATTTGTTTGTCAACATCATACAAAAATGTAAGAAATCTTTCCACATCTGGAATCGATCCTGGGCAAAGCAGAATGTGTTGAGTCAATGAACTTTGGAAAAACACTATCATATCATAGTTGGCGTGTTAAATCGATTGAAATTGATGTTTTCATAAAGAGCAGCAATTTATCCGTCAGGACAAACTCGGCATGAATAAAACCGATGCCCTCGTGTTTCGAACAACTAGTTCGCCTAATTCACCTAATATAATAACATTTAAAAATCAATAATGGCTGCAGCTACAAAATTAGGCAAAAAAACTAATAAAAAATGCATCAAGATGATAGGAGGAGCTTGACCTGAGCCTTAACGGCCCATTAATTTAATTAGATATACGGCAGCCGTTTTAATCGGGTAAGGATCAACTTAACCAAATTAAATTTTATCATGCTTGGGGGAAAAAAATTCAGTGAGTTCTGCAAGGGTCTGCTTGGTTACAGACTAACTAAGCGTAAATTTACAGGAGCTTCTGCAGTGAACACAAGAGTTCTTAGAGACATTTAAACATCAAAATGGTCTTCTTTTAAACCTATAAAGTAGTTTGCTAGAGAAATTCCTCTTTATGAGTAAACATTTTGACGTTAAGACGAGAAAGAAAAAAATCCAAATAACCTTTTGGGAAACCTTTTTAACACCACTTTTGCAGCCAAAAATAAACTTAACAAAGCCATATTACTGTTGTCGTAGCATGGTTTAAAACTTTAAAGTCTTCCCCTTCTTATTTCATTTTATTGCATTCTTGCATCAAAAGAGCGTTAAAAGCTTTTAAATGGGCAATACACCACTGGCCTATCTACACTGCGGCTCAAAAGTTACATCTAGATTCTACAGTAATTGATAAATGATTGCTTATGTTGTTTAACGTTTGAGCAGAATACAACAAAATACAAACTAGGTAACGCCAAAGAAACCAGAGGAGGTGTTAGCAAACAAAGTTGGTTGGGATTTTGTTTGCCTGGTTTGGATGGAGGAAGTCAGATAAGCGCCAATGTAAACGAGAGAGTAAATCATTACAGTGTACTCTCGGAGATCATTGTTATGGTCCATATGGTCAACACAAAACCGTCCAAATTGGGACACTTCAAACAGGTCCCTTCACCCACAATTGACAATTCAACGTCAACGCCCTGAAGGAATCAAAAGTTGCACGAAAATATAGTCAACGGAGAAATCTTGGATAAAAAAAATTATAAATGAATGGCACAAGCTGTCGATCACTGTATGGGTAGCTATAAACCGAATTCCGAAAACTGTAATATTCAGCAAAATCGCCAAATCACAAAAAAAAATTCTCAAAATAATTAGTTGAACAATTCTGAAATCCCATTCAATTTGGAAAACCATTTTTTTAACAAATAAACGTTTTAAGTGCACGTATATTTGTGATAATTTTCGCAAACAGACTACAGCGTGCTTCCATCTTGGGTTGTCCAAGATCATATTGGTTATTGCAACGTTTTGCTGAGAAATCCACATCCGTCGGCTTCATGTAGATAAGGCTGAACAACATGATTTACTGGGCTTTGAAGGTATTGACAGACCAAACACAGTCGTAACAACAAATAAATTTATCTCCTTCGATCTTAAAATGTTGACGCAACTTCGTTCAAACATTCGCCGGAAATACTAACAGACAGGTTATGACTATTCATTGACTATACCTTGACATTTTGTTAAAAAAAATACACAAGTTCTCAATGTATCCAGTTGACGGATGGATAAATACGTCTCCATTGCACTTTCTCATTTGACAGCTTGGCAAATAATGGCATTTGCAACTAATTTCCTTGACATCTTTACAAGTCATTTTCGCTCATTATTTCCTGACCCAAATGGAAATCAATGGGAATTGTCTTGGCTTTCCTCTTATGGAAAACTGGTGAACGAGTTCCTCTATTTTCCCTACATAATGACAAAAAAAATCTTATAGGCCTATGCTTGCACTGCATTTTTCAGCAACATGATAAGACGATCCAATTTCGGAGTTGCTCGAGCGCTCTGATCTGGAAACCGATTAGGTCGATCCATAACTTTCGAATAAAAAAACGTGTTAAATATAATGGAAATATTTGTTCCAACAGTAGTGTAGGTTAATTACCATTAATCGCAAGTAACCTTAACTACTGCATCCATTGACATCCGGATTCTCTGTATTATGATGCTGAGGATATAATTGTTCAGAACAAATTTGTCCAGAACTATTTTTGATAAATTTCTAGATAGCCTACAATGCAGATAGATTTTTTAAAATAAAAGAGATGAAACAATTGTTAGCTTTTATTAGTGATGGGATATTTTCTCTTTCGCCATCCATTCCCTACATGGCACATCTTCATTGTACTTGTTCGCATGTGACCTTTGTTGTACCTTTTTTTCTTTGCTCTTGTTGCCATAATTCTGCTCTTCCTTCGCATCCAAGTCGCCGTGCGGTCATGTTCTTACAACTCTTGTAGTGCACAGAGACCCTGTCTCACTAACGGACACGGTTGGCACTTGTTACCTACTAGCTCTTGTCTACCATCTGGCAAGGGATACGCGACCGACAACACGTTGCTCCCCCCTTCCAATGCCCCTACGACATGGCACATCTTTGCTGATAGTAAGAATTGATGAATTGAATTAAGTCGGACTGCATCCGATTTTATGGGCTCGTGTTGTCGTTAACGAATTGTCTCAAGGATCAACTAGAAGGCCGCACTTTCGAGATATAGAAGTTAGTAGCAGACATGGTTGCCCGCCTCAGAGTTGCTTACGATGATGGGCTTTCTTCTCTTTCTCCCTCCATTCCCACCATGGTACTTCATCATATTGTACCAGTTCCGTACATTTGAATGCACAGATATTAAACTTTTTTTTCTTCTTTTTGCAGATCATATTTTGATGCACCAGGAGTCTAGGCCAGTTAACAGATGTGTTCTTATCGTTTTAATCGAATGTACTTTTGAAGCTCGTTCATGAAATGCAAAATATAATTTCACCTGATTTATATGAAATAAATGTACTCTCTGCATGTGTATGGGAAGTAAATTAAAGCAATAAAATAAATAATAAAGGTATTAAAATTTTACTATATAACTTTTGACAGAATACAATGGATTTTTTTCTCAGACAAATTTACAGTGGACTGTTGATTTTACTACTACAAATACAAATTTGTGGGATGTGTCTTAAACAGAAATTTCTACTCTTTATTTATGGCTGAAAATTACATGTGCAGCCATATGTCCATTGGTAATTACAATTGGATCTAACGGTTTAACCTTCAATACAGGCTATTTATAAAAGATTAAAAAGTAAATTGTCAGTACTTACGTCAGAAAATATGATTAACTAAGAATTCCTGCCTTATACCTATTTCCAGTTCTTAATATCGAACGTATAATAAGTATTTTTTTCACAAATCGCAGCCATAGTTTATGCTGAAGAATTACTAAAAAAATAACTTAGCAATTACTGGTACTCTCTGTCACTGGTGGATATCGAAAATATCAAAGACGACAACGAAGTTTCATGACATGATAAACTGTCTCGAATGAACAACGTTATATCACACATGAAACATTAACAAAACGATGAAGGGGTTTACTCTGCCAGGCGAAAGCATGGTGAAACCTGTCTACTATCTACACTGTAATTCAGTCATAAACACACGATAGAATTAATGAGTTTCAAAACGTTTTTGCGATAATTACAACTATTCGCAGCCAGAGCGCATCATCAAATGAGCCACAGAAGTTCAAAGAACAAAAATGCAGAATCTGGGATGATCAAAGAAACATATCCAGGACATTTTTCATCAATAAAATATAGGAAATATAGGATTTTTTCCACAAATATAGCATTAAAGGGTTTGTTAAAACTCATAGGACGAAATCAAAGAACATTTAATAACACCATTAGAGCTTTTATAGCTAGAATATAATGTGTGTAATGGTATAATGGTATGTACATTTGAGAGGTAAGAGCGAATGTTGCCTAACGAGAGCTCAAATTTGCAAGTGTACATGGTAACAGGAGCTTATTTTGGATTTTAGCCAATAAAATTACAAAACATCATTTTTGCCTAGTCTGTCTTTACATGAAACAGAAAGGAACAAGCCGAAGGCGAAACTTTTAAAAACAATGATGTAAAATCATTGATTTAGACTACGTTTCCGAACAAATTTTTCCTAAAATGATGAAAATATAGGATGGTTGGGATGCCTGCAACATCCCAAAATGCCTGGAAAAATGAAAAGCAAATTTTCATAGAAAGACAAATGAAGATGGGTCTTGCAATTTCTGAGAATCCCGTTGAAACCTAGCAGAGATTATATAACTCTTATCTTCACATTTTTAACAAATACGTTTGCTTTTAATATATCATGGAGTTCAAATGTTTTATTTGACGTTTTTTTTTTTTTTGTTTCAATAGCCACTTAGCACCGGTTTCAAATTCAATTTCCTCCATCACAAGAAAAGTTGAAAAGAAAATGTCGGAAAGACCGAAAAGTATCAAACCAGAACCTTTTGACCCTTCTGGGTCAACTGTTCAAAAACACTTCCGGCTCTCCGATTACGAATGAATTCGCTGTAACGGGGTGGGCGGTTGACATCCCCAGTGCCTGGCCCGATCGCCATGTTTATTCCAGTTTTTATCGCCTAAATGTCATGTAAGCACATCAATAAAAGTGGCTTCTGCCTAAAAACGAGAGGGTGGACCAGTTACCAAAAATTCGAGGCACGTGTGGAAGGAAAAACTTTGAACTTTGTGAAAAATGCAGCTCTCCAGAAAGCTAGATTAGTTAAAAATTTGATTTATAGGAACATCCATTCGATATAACCACTTGAAACATAGAACTTCCGCAAATATTTAACGAGCAATTAAGATTAGGAGGCCAATGCCTAAATAGGGCAGAACATGGACTCTTCAAGAGTGAATAGCAATATGGCGGATTGGGGAGTCGATGCATGAGCATACTAACAGCATGGCAATGTGGCCACGCCCTTCTCCGGAATTAATTTAATAAATGAGGGAGCAATCAATATGCGGATATGAGACAGTCTTCCTATAAATAAAATATCAATTAGCGTAAATAGCTGATTGACAAAAACCTCTCTGGCTCCACAGAAGTTAGTTATTAATACAATTCCCAATATGGCGTTCAGGCCACGCCCATTACTTTTCTATTCCGAGTCCAAGGCTTGAAATGCAACCCAGATGAAGAATACGGGAATCAATATGCAGAAGTCAATTTTTAAGGCAATTTCCAAACGGTGGACAGGCCACGCCCTTTTTCCTTCTATTCCGAGTCCAGGCTGAAAATGCAACCAAAATGCCGACTAACTTAATATGCTAAAACCATTTTTTATATAAAAAATAGGTCGCGAAATTCCATTTCCTTAGCATTCGGAGCACTTCCATTGGAAGCGCCATTCTTAATTCTCCCTCCCTCCATTAATTCAACGCTGGAGCACATTCATAAGGAATTTTCTTTCACTTTCCCTAATTTCCGCGCAAAAAACGGACTTTTCCCTGACCTTCCAGGTGCGCACGAACCTTGCCATGGTTGAAAACGCAACCAAGATGACGCATAGAGGAATCAATATGGAAAATTATTCCTTTCAACCCATGCTCAAGAATTCAACCTCCACTAACGCAACGGAGGACGACCTTTCACCCCTCACTTCGTTCCCCTTATCATCTCACCCCTCGTGATTCATCCCTTCCCTGCTCATCACTCACTATCTAGAATCGGTGCCCGATCACCGCTTTGGTAATCATGGGAGAGTAACACAATTTTGATGGTGGATGAGTTCCATCCCGCAGTCCGATGGAACCCACGGCCATTAAGTCCTAAAATGCGTCAGCCAATGTGTCACCCCCTTATTAAGTCCAGATACAAAGAGATATGGAGACACAAAAGCTGACGATGATTCGGTTTTATTGATTCAGCCGAGACTAAATTCATCGGTGAAAATCCGGCATTTTCGACCGAAATGCAACGACTTTCGCCAAAGCGAATCACGGAAGATTTGCATAGATTTCGATGCCTTTCACCATAGAATAACTTGAGCGTTCAGAGGTTCAAGCGCAAATTGCTCCGTGACTTCCATGATGTTTTCAGAAGATTTCGACAAATTTCTAAAGGCTTTTCACCGAGCCTCCCACGGGTTTTCTGATAAAAAGCTGTGATCCAAATCCAACGGCTTCGAAGACTCCTACATTCCGCCAAAGATCTAATGCATTTAGACAGCTTCGTCGACAGTTCATAACAAATCTCTGCAGATCTGTGAGGACCTCACATTTCCAGCTACTTTTGTACATGTATGGGAATTAGCCAGTGGATCCAGAGGAGCCCCTGGTGGAAAAATCAGTATATATCGGTGCAGATATACTGAAAGGTGGTGATAATAGTAAAACATGTAGTTTTATCACTAAGCATACTGATATCAGTAATCCAAAAAAAATCACTATAGACAATGTATACAGTGATATTAGTATAGAAACAGTGATATCAGGAGAAGGAAAAAACTATGATTCATTAATTTGATTCCGTTAAAACAACAAGTATTAACGCTTAACGTTTTCCAGAACGTCGTTTGTGCCACACGTATTGCACCACCAATGACCGTTCAAAACACTTCTGTGTGGCAAGTAAGGCAGCAGCGCATTGATGTCATTCATTCCTCTCATATTCCCCCATTTTGACGTCCAGGGTTTACAATCTCGATTATAAACATGTTTTTTCGGAACACTGAGATGGTTCCATGGGCCCAACCTTACCACCATGCCAACCATGCCCACCTTACCCCGGGGGAATTTGTTTGAAATTCCAACAACTTTTACGGTTTCTATGGTTATTTTCGTATTTTTTTTTCATAAGGGTGTGACACTTCACCCCGAAAACCCCCTTGCGTTTTCGCCTGTGTGATTTTGAGACAACTGGCATTTTTCCCCCTTGGTTAGCTGCAGGTTTTCAGCGTTCAAAGATATCGTTCTACACTTTCCATCCAATAAAGGGATGGTCAGGTTGACTAACGTGCTGCAATGTTCCACTCCACAAGGCATATACGAGTGTCTCAATTGCTTCCTCCCCATTACAGCAGGTGTGAAATGGCTCCATCAATGTATTAAGCTATAAAAAACCGCATTTTGGAGGTCAGGCACTTTCGCCTTTATGGTTTGGCACCATTTATTTATAGCAACAATTTCGGGCATTTGAATTAATTTCAAGGCTAATTTGCATTCATTTCGAGGTCAAGGAGAGGAACCGTGAAATTCAATCAATACACGAGTTGCTGCGCTGGACATCTTCGCCGTCGGAGACACCCCCTGGCGGGGACGTTCCGAAGTGTTGGGCACAGTGGCGTGAGCTGGACGATTAATAACGCACAAAAGCCCCAATTAATTAGCTCTAATCGAATCTCGTTCGGACCTTTTGAAAGCGATTTCCGGCAATTGAATAATCCAGTTAGCAGAGGTGACTCTGGTGAATCCCGGACGAGGAAGTTGAGCCCAGACGTTAACGAGTCAATTATACCGGTTTTGCGTGGAGTCAATAAGAGTGGGTGCCAAGTGGGGGAGGAGGGTAAGGCCGCCACTTTCTCACACCTCTGTGCCAAAAGAGGTGGAGAAAACCTGGACGGGTTAGATCGAGTCCGTACATGGTCACTGAGCATCGGGTGGGCGAGCCTCAGGATTACGAACCGGTTTCCTGGACACCTCAACTGCACATGGGGGTATCTGCAAAGGTGACAGGTAGCAGCCTAGTCCTTGAGTCAAACTATTCCAATAAAAACTTGACGAGGAGGGCTTAATCGATTGCTTTCTCACCTCGAATGACATTTCCGGGTTTTAAACTTAAATTGCTCCATTTTTTTGGGGAAAAAATAAGCGCAGGTTAACTAAAAAACGAAGTTCTCTTATTTCTCAAACATAACAGAAAAAAATATCGCAATGGCTGAATTCGTTTCTTGATTTACAATCCTTAGTTTTGTGGTCTGCAACGTGCAGAGTAACCAAATTTGGAACGAAACTTACGCGGTAGATATTTTCCCGTTTGCCGTTTCTTTGGCCCAAATATTTTCTAAAAATCGTTAGTCTAAAAACGCCTCATCAAAAGGATCCGCCCGTACGTTTGAAATTCCAAGTTGGCGACTTCAAACTTCCAGCCTGCATAAAAGATTTTTTGGGTTACATTATATTCTATTTCAGCAAAGCTGTCAAATTTGACATTAAAAAAAATCCCCACGAATTCGGCCACCAGACCAGGCCATTTGTCAACGACATGAACTGTGCTGCCAGCTGTGAATTTCAGGATACTCTTATACCTCGTTCAGACAGGATTCCAAACGCGTTCGGTTTCGCCGAACGGGATCGAAACGCGAGCACGAAATGCAAT